>JAVGVS010000444.1:291490-315034 GCA_032718565.1 Distichodus sexfasciatus | reverse complement strand
GTATTTTTTTATTTATTTTTTTAAATTTTATTTTATTTAATATCTTGTAAATATTTAGTTTATAGCATCATATTTTGTATTTCTCTTTTTTTTACCTTTTTCAATTTCATTTCCCATTTTAACTTATATTTATATTTTTATTTGCTTAATTAACTAAACATTTGCATAAGTTCTTAATAATAGGAGAAAAAAAGAATCATTCTTTTTTTTAATATAATGTGTGTGTGTGTTTGTGTGTGTGCGCGCACGCAGGTTGACCACGTACCTGGACGTCCAGCGGTGCCTGGAGTACCTGGGTTACCTTGGTTACCCCATCATCGCTGAGCAGGAGTCTCAAGCTGCTGCCATCACCGGTACGACTTCAGGATCACCGCTAAATCTGTTCATCATTCATTCATTTATCAAATTAGTGTTTTTACACCAAAAACTGTAAAACTGCCACTATTTCAAAAAAAATCCAACAATTCTTCACTCAAGCGTTCTTACTGATGGACATCGTTCAGGATTAAATATATTTTTTGTACTTTCTCACCAGCCGAAAACACAATCTTTCATGTGTAGAATAACCACACTGTTGGTGCATTTTTGGTGCATTAATTTTTACATTAATGAATTAACTTCTCTCTTTCTATACATATACTGTCCGTGTGTATATATATATATATGTGACCCTCCACGGCAAAACCAGTCGCTTGTCGCAAATTTTCAAAATTGAGTTATTATGTTTTGATGAAAGGGTATAAATCAAGCTTCAAAATGATCCCTATATGGAATGAATGGGACGACATATGAGTGAGATATCAACATTCAGAGGAGTCGGGTTTCTTCTGTCACGCCAAGTGAGAAACGGAGAAATCTGCCTTTGAAGTTGACTATCGCCGTAGCACTCACAGACGCTTGGTGCGGTCACGGCTACGTTTGCATTTACGGTAGCCTACGCTGCATTCACAGCCACACGGATAGCCTACCTGCGTTAGGTTAACTGAACTCGGGAGACGAAGACGGATTCCGGAGAAATATCTTCACGCTAGTCAACCAGTGGATTTAGCGTAAATATTGAAGTAGAGCGGTCAAAACAGAAACTTTGAACATTCTGCTGGAACTGAATTCCTCACCTCAAGAAAGGGTAAGTTTTTCAGCCAAATTTATTCACAACAGTACAGTATAGACCTTCCACTGTTTCAAAACACTAAAAACAAAAAATCCAAAATTTTACCCCACGCAACATAAACGTTTTTCTCGGAAACCTCCGTTGCGACAAGCAGCTGGTTTTGCCGTGGAGGGTCATATATAATATTTATTTAGGGATGTAACAGTTGTCCGTTTGCTGACGCCCCGTTCACTTTGCTTCCTGTATTTCCCACAATCCCTCACACGCCGCTCGGAGCCATGTCACAATAAAGCGGCGGACCAGGTGTTATCAGCTCAAATATGAGTTTCTCTTCACTTCACTCCTCTTCATCCCCTGTGGGACATAAGGCTTCAATGAGCTCTCTCCATCGCATGTGGTCCTTGGCAGCATGTTGTGCTTCTCCCCATGACAGGTTCCTCTTTTGAAGCTCCTGTACCACAGTTCTACACCAGGTGTTTTTGGGTCTTCCAGGTTTTCTTTGTCCAGGTGGTGTCCATCTTAAGGCAACTCTTGGGATGTGGTTTTGCTCCACCGTTAACACATGTCCAAGCCATCTTAAGCGTCTTGATGTAATGTCCTTGCTGATGCTCTGACTGCTTGTTTTCTTGTATAGTTGTTGGTTGGATATTTTGTTGGGCCAAAAGATCTGGCAGATTCATCTGAGGCATCTGTTGTGGAAGTCGTCTCCTCATGTCTGTACTGACCACACGCCAAAAAAAAAAAGCTACCGTTACAGAAACTACTGTGAGCAAATCAAATATGAGTTTAGTCTGTAATAAAGGAGAGATTTGACTGTAGCATTTTAGCGAGTAATGGCGCTCACAGACAGCGTGTGTTTACATCGCCAAAAATGGAATATGAGTTTTTACGCATTTACTTGTGTTTGTGCACAAAATATCTCACAAATACTTTCACACTTTCCAGGCAGGGGTGATACCATGATCAAGAAGGTGGTTCGCCCAGGGCGAGGCTCAGACATTGCACTCTGCTTGACTGACCTCTGCGAATTCCCCACATGTGGGAGTCTCGACTGCATAACTTGTGGTAGGCGCTCTCCCCGATATTGGGGCAGTTGGTGGCGTAACGGTAGGGTGTTCACAATGACAAATAATCACTCACTTCCACACATACAGAGGGATCAAGTCTTGCCTTGAGCGTGGAACTGAAAACACTGTGTCACTAATAAGCGTCCGTGTGAAACACAAGCGGAGCTGGAGCGAGTGCAAAGAATTAAACAAAGCTGCGATTCTAGAAAAATGTACCGTTCTTTTGTAAAGGAATTATTCAGGTCTTTTGAATAATTGTTTCAGTTCTAGAAAAAAGAAAAGGCAAAGAACCTTCTAGATGTTAGAGCCAAGACAACATTAATGTACCAAAACCGTACAGATACCATGGCTCAGAAACCACGATACGTATCGAACTGTGGCCACACTAGCGTAGCATCCCTAATATATATATATATACAGTACTGTGCAAAGGTTTTAGGCAGGTGTGAAACAATGTTGTAAACAAAGAATGCTTTCAAAAATGGAAGTGTTAATCATTTATTTTCATCAATCAACAAAATGCAGTGAATGAACAAAAGAGAAATCTAAATCAAATCAATATTTGGTGTGACCAGCCTTTGCCTTCAAAACAGCATCAGTTCTTCTTGATTCACTTGCACACAGTTTCTGAAGGAACTCGGCTGGTAGGTTGTTCCAAACATCTTGGAGAACTAACCACAGATCTATAATCCTATAATCCTACAAAATAATATAATGACTATAATCCTACAAAATAATATAATGACTATAATCCTACAAAATAATATAATGACTATAATCCTACAAAATAATATAATGACTATAATCCTACAAAACCCCTGACTTTGTGCAAGTGTACCTATAAGAATTGATGCTGGTTTGAAGGCAAAAGGTAGTGACACCAAATATTGATTTGATTTAGATTTTTCTTTTGTTCGCTCACTTTGCATTTTGTAAATTGATAAAAATAAACAGTCATTATTTATATTTCTGAAAGCATTCTTTGTTTACAGCATTTTTTCACACCTGCCTAAAACTTTTGCACAGTACTGTATATGATTGATTTTTATATTAAAACGAATGAGTGACTGATGCGCAGTTTCCACTGGGTGGCGCCGTTGCAGCTGGGATTAAACAGGCGGAACTCATTATGATGGTAGTAGAAATGGCCAGTTGGACTTTGATGGTGTGTTGGCGCCCGGTCAGGGTTGGTCCTCCCTTTGCATCTTTGAGGTCGCAGGGACCACAGCGTATCTGAGGGACTGAGCAGTTCGGATCATGAATGAATGAATAATTGCGTAGCACTCTTCTAAAGATCGATTTTGATTAATTGGCCGTGTGTGTGTGTGTGTGTAACAGTGACCCGTGATAAGAAGCTGGACCTGCAGCAGAAGCAGACGCAGCGCAGCGTGTTCCTCTGTAACGTGTTCGGCGATCACGGCAGCGGCAAGAGCGGCTTCCTGCAGGCCTTTCTCGGCCGCAACCTCACAGTACGCACACACAAACTCACAGTTCACACACTCACAAAATCTGACCACATTGACCCAAACGAGAGGATGCGACGTGCTGCTGCTGCTGCTTCTCTCTCTTCATGGGTTTCTGATGCATTGTGGTTTTGGAAACAGCAGCAGAAATAAAAATGATAATTCATGTTTTATACTGCGTTTATTACTTTATAATTATAGCCGTGTTTAATGAACTTAGACACATTAAGATTAGACATAATTAATAAATATTTCTACATATATGACATATTAGTATCATTTTAAAATAATTTCGTGATTATAGTGTGGGGCTGTGGTTGTTCACTCGCTGTCTCATGGTTTTGTGTTTTCCTCCAGCGTCAGAAGTTGATCAGGGAGGAGCACAAGTCGTACTACGCCATCGCTCCGGTGCATGTGTACGGCCAGGAGAAATACCTGCTGGTGAGATGCACGTTACACTGTGGACATAACAGCTATAGTGTATGTTAGTGCTAGTGATAAATGTGTATATGTGTTAGGGCTGCACGATATTAGGAAAACATGCGATATGCGATAATGTTGAGTGTTGCGATGGCGATATCACATGCGATAAGTAAGTAAAAACTTAGCCTTACAGTGTTAATGTTTTTCTGCTTTGGATTTGCTGGTAACATAGACTCCAGACGCTGACTACTAGGGGGCGGGCATAAGGCAGTAGGCTCCATCTGATTGGCCAAATATGTTGATATGAAGAGCTTTGGAAAAACACCATTTATCGCAGTTCAGTCAGTCTTTCGCGATATGTATATTGCGCATGTTGATATCGCGATGACGATAAATTTGCGATATATTGTGCAGCCCTAATATGTGTACAGTTGTAGTCAGAAGTTAACATACACTCATCATGGACATGACGTTCTTTTTCCATGGCAGGATGTTTACATGACGCACAACTTCAATGATTTTTTAAAGCATGAGTTGGGTGCACAAGATTGAATTTATTAAGGATTGTCTCTAATCAACACAGGCTCAACATTATACATACAGGCTCAAATATATACATACATCCCAACTAATACTTGGTTAAATGCCCCTTAACAAGTTTTACCGCGATCAGACGCTTTTTGTAGCCATCATCAAGCTTCTGGCATAATTCTGGCTGGATATTTGACCACTCCTCTTGGCAGTACTGGTACAGTTCATTTAAATTGGTTGGTTTCCTTGCACGGACCTTGTTTTTAAACATACTCCACAAATTTTCAAGAGGGTTGAGGTCGGGGCTTTGAGAAGGCCATTCCAGATGCTTAATGTTAGCCTTCTTTATCCATTCCATAACCAGTTCTGATGTGTGTTTGGGATCATTATCTTGTTGGAACACCCAGTTGTGTCCAAGTTTCAACCGTCTAGCTGTTGATTTGAGGTCATGTTGAAGAATTTGGAGGTAGTCCTCCTTCTTTATTATTCCGTCCACTTTATGCAATGCACCAGTGCCACTGGCAGCGAAACAGCCCCAGAGCATCACACTTCCACCACCATGTTTGACAGTTGGTACAGTGTTCTTAGGTTTGAAAGCCTCACTTTGACTCCTCCAAACGTACTTCTTGTCATTGCGGCCAAATAGCTCAATCTTTGTCTCATCTGACCATAACATTTTTCTCCAGAAAGATTGTGGTTTGTCTATGAAGGCAGCTGCAATTTTTAGTTGAGCTTGAAGGTGTCGATCTTGAAGCAGGGGCTTCTTTCTTGGTCAGCACCCTCTCTGTCCATGGTGATGTAAAACTCGCTTCACTGTGGACATTGACACTGATGTTCCAGCAGCTTCCAGTTCATGGCAGGCTTGAGTCTTGGTGGTCCTTGGCTTGATCTTGAACATCCTAACCAGTTTCCTTTCATCTGAGAGTGACAGTTTGGGTCTTCTTCCAGACCTTGGCAAAGTGGTGACACATCCAAGTAACTTGTACTTACGTACAGTTGTTTGAACTGATGATTTTGGAATCTGCAGTTGTTTAGAGACGGTTCCAAGAGACTTTCCCAACTTGTGTAAATCTACAATTCTCTTTCTTAGATCTTCACTGAGTTCCTTGGACTTTCCCATTTTTCTGAGAATTGGTCAGTCCGGTGAATGCTGTCAAGCACATCCTTTTTCATGCTGGCAAAGAGAAACTCGCAGCTGCAGTTAACCGTGATCACTAACGAGAAGTTAATAGGCCTTGGCCTTGTCATGTTAAGACATTCTAGAATCTTCAGCACCTCTTAATAAAGGATTTAGTTGGGATGGATGTATATATTTGAGCCTGTATGTTAGGGCTGGGCAATTAATTGAAACTTAATGGAAATCGACATTAAGAACCTTTAATGGACATAATCTTGCACATGATGATAATTTCACTTTTTTTAAAGTAGTGTTTATAATAAAAACAGCATTCTCTTAATACCATCTCCAGTCTGTTCATGTATCATCCCCTTAACAATAACACCACCGACCGCATGTGTTGAGACATGACTCTGCCACGTCGCCTCTGTTTTTCTTCAATTATTTTTAAAGCACAAAATACGCACTCTTCCATCAGAACAATACCCCAACTTTAACTGCTGAAACTTTAACTTTAACTTTAACTGCTGAAAAAAGCCAGACAAAAAGAAGAGTCGTTCATTAATGATCATCGAGGTCAAATATTCAGTTAATCATGATACTGATTCCAGGTCGTATCGTCCAGCCCTGCTCTAGACGACTTCACGTGTCTTCTGTTTGCTCTGGGCTGTAACGGACCAGCCGTCCATGCTCTTGGACCGAGTTACTGACAGGAATTTGTTGAATATAGTTTGCCAGAATTTTGAATACATGTACAGGATTTCAGTACGTTGTGACAGTGCACGAAAAGAGCAAATTTATTTTGGTCTAAATAACCTTTTAAATAACATTTTTTTCTTTGTAGTATTATTACTCATAACTATTTTTATTTAATGTGTATTTTATTTATATTTTGTTTTATATTTTGATTGTAGAACTGCACTACATTGCTGATTTTGTTTACTTGTGTTTACTATTTTATACAATATTTGAATATTATACGTCCAGTCATTTGAAGGGAAAGTTTACATTTGCTGTTCTTTATGTGCAATAAATGGCATGTGTTTCCAGAGTCGATGAGTAATCGTGATTTCAAGACTGACTAAATTAATCGTGATTATGTTTTTTTTCCATAATCGAGCAGCCCTGCTGTATGTATAATGTTGACCCTGTGTTGATTATAGACAATCCTTAATAAATTCAATCTTGTGCACGCAATTCATGTTTTAAAAAATCATTGAAGTTGTGTGTCATGTAAACATCCTGCCATGGAAAAAGAACTGAATATGACAGTCATACCTATGATGAGTGTATGTTAATTATTATATGTATATATATAGCATATAACGACAGCAAGACAAGCAGTGATCTTTAATCAGTTCCCAGCACTAATTTCTACATGTGTGCTGTGATTTGGATCATTATTTATTTTTATTTTTGTCATTTGTTGTGACCTTTGTTTCCTGATTTGTACACATTCAAAATAAATAAAATTAATTAATTAAAAATATATATATTTTGTTTTTGTCTTTTCCAGCTACATGAGGTCTTCCCAGATTACGACTTCCTCTCAGAGTCTGATCTCTCCTGTGACGTGGTGTGTCTGATCTACGACGTCAGTAACCCCTGCTCATTCCAGTACTGCGCTCAAGTCTTCAAGGTGCGTTCACTCCGCCGTATTCTTACGCTCAGACTTATTTCTTAAAGCAATATTTTGCTTTTTTCTCTAGTTTTCATGGCAAACAAAAATACATATGCAGTACGTGAAGCAGTATGAAGCGAAAGAGTTCATTTATTACGTGGACGTATCAAGATCGTGGACATTTTTGTAAAAGGAGCAGGGATGAAACCCTGACGTCCTGCTAAAATCACCACCTTCACATCTGCGGCGTTATCCAGGTGCAGGGTGAGGTGGAGAAACAGCTGCAGCTCGGCTCAGATATCTGCTGATGATGGACTTTCCCGTTCTGAAAACGAAAACGAGAAGGAAATTTTTTAAAGTGTATTTTTAGCATCAACACAAACTTCATAAGAATTTGGGGAAAAAAGCCACAAGTTGGAAACATTTCAGAAGTCACATGTTGGAAAAATGGCAAAAGATTTTTTTTAAAGCCAAACAAATAAGTTGGAAACATTTCAAAATGATTTGGGGGAAAAAAAGCCATAACTGGAAAACATTTAAATAATAAAAAAAGGAACCAGTAAAAAATGTTCAAAGGAATTGTTAAAAAGCCAAAAAAGAACAAAACTGGAAAAAAAGTCCATAATAATTCAAATGAGGAAAAGTTTTACATTATAACATTTATTTATTTATTAAGAATTTGGGAAATATTTTATTTATTTAATTATTTTCAAATATATTTTTATTCAAAGTTAGTGGAAAAGTTTCAAAAGACATTTTTATAAAAAGCCACAGTTTTTTAAAAAAATTTAAAGAATTCCACAAATTTTAAAAGATTTCGGAAAACCACCAGTTGGAATCTTTTCAACAGAATGTGTGGCTGATTGTAGCTTGTGTGTGTGTTTGTGTGTGTTTGTGTGTGAGAGCAGCAGTACCTGATGGAGAGCAGTGTGCCCTGCATGTTGGTCGGTACCAAGTCGGACCTGGCGGAGGAGCGTCAGCTGCATAACGTCACGCCGCTGGAGTTCTGCCGCGCCCACAAGATGCCCCCGCCCCAATCACACACCTGCAACACGCCCACAGACTCCGCCCCCGACCGCAGCATCTACATCAAACTTGCTACCATGGCAACGTACCCGTGAGTCTACACACACACACACACACACATTGTTTTGCACATCGATTCCAAATATTGTTTATTGGCCGAGTTAATGAGCAATAATCTGTATCGATATCAGCACTGACAAACCAGTATCGGTCGACCTGTATATTGTGTGTGTGTGCATGCAGTAACCCTGGTGTGTGTGTGTGTGTTGGTGTGTGTGTGTGTGTATGCAGTAACCCTGGTGTGTGTGTGTGTGTGTGTGTATGCAGTAACCCTGGTGTGTGTGTGTGCGTGCATGCATGCAGTAACCCTGGTGTGTGTGGGTGTGTATTGGGGTGTGCATGCAGTAACCATGGTGTGTGTGTGTGTGTGTGTATTGGGGTGTGCATGCAGTAACCATGGTGTGTGTGTTGGGGTGTGTGTGTGTGTGCATGCAGTAACCCTGGTGTGTTGGTGTGTGTTGATGTGTGTGTTGATGTGTGTGTTGATGTGTGTGTTGATGTGTGTGTTGGTGTGTGTTGATGTGTGTGTTGTGTGTGTGTTGATGTGTGTGTTGTGTGTGTGTGTGTGTGTGTGTTCTGGGCCTTGTTTATGGAACATTACAGTAACCCTGGTGCATGTGCATGCTTGTGTGTGTTTGTGGTGTTGTGGGGACCTGGTTCTCCTCTGAAGGACAGGAGCTCGTATTAGTCTGTAGTGTGTGTGTGGTGTGTGTGTGTAGTGTGTGTGGTGTGTGTGGACGTGTGGGCGAGCGGTCCCCATGAGGAAACAAATGATATTTTTGATGTTTTCATGTTTTATTTGAGAAACTAAAAGAGGTAAATCTTCTGATTGTGACTCAAAATGATGGGAGTTGATGGAAGGACCTCACGAAGAAGTAAAAAAGGTGTGTGTGTGTGTCTGCGTGCGTGTGTCTGCGTGCGTGCGTGTGTGTGTCTGCGTGCGTGCGTGTGTGTGTGTGTCTGTGTGCGTGCGTGTGTGTGTGTCTGCGTGCGTGTGTGTCTGCGTGCGTGCGTGTGTGTGTGTCTGCGTGCGTGCGTGTGTGTGTGTCTGCGTGCGTGCGTGTGTGTGTGTCTGCGTGCGTGTGTGTGTGTGTGTCTGCGTGCGTGTGTGTGTGTGTGTGTCTGCGTGCGTGCGTGTGTGTGTGTGTGTGTGTGTGTATCTGTGTGTGTGTGGAACAGTAGTGCAGTTTGCAGTAATATTGGTGTGTGTTTATGTTTGTAAACCCCTCAGTGTGGGGACTTTGTCCTGACGGCGCAGCAGCGTTGTGAATCACTGCAACATGGCTGTTACTTCAGGTTTAACCTTCCTCTTCCTCTCGCTCTCTATCTCTCTTTCCCTAAAAGTGTGTGTGTGTGTGTGTGTGTTCTCTCTGCAGTCACGCTCGTCTGCGCTGCATGTGTAAGTGTAACAGGTGTACTTACTGCCTGTGTCACAACGTTCTCAACTCGGAGCTGCTGCACTCGCTCAAAACCAAACTCTACACCGCCGTCTTCAACAGGTCTCTACCTCCTCCCTCCCTCCCTCCGTCCATCCTCCTCGTCCTCCTCCCAACTCTCTTCTTCATCTCGTCTTTTCTTCATCCATCCGTTCTCACTCTTTATCGTTGGGTTCATTTTCCTGTTTTCTTTAAGTCACGTCTTCACCGTGGATTTCAGTGTCTTAGTTTTGAGCTGATGTTTTGTTAGGGATGTATTGATTTTCAGTCCGGCTGCGTATTTTTGATGATATTCATAATTATTTAATTTATCCCTATCGGCTCTTTATTAATTTTTTCATCTTATTTTTGGAACAACATGCTCTTTGAGTGGTGTTTTCGAGTTTTAACTTGAGAAACAAAGTGAATGATGCACGTGTTGGTGGAGGACGGGTTAATCTGGTGTGTGTTTTATCTTTCAATCGGTTAGATTAAAATTAGAGGATGTGGTGCAGTAAACACACACCCACACACACACACACACCGCTGCCACAGTAGACGCCAGGTTTCATTTGAACCCGACTGACTGAGGATTTTTAAGATGATGGTCATAGTTACAGGATTTTAAAACCAGATAATTACATATCAGTCATTACACTTCCACATAAAAATAATGAATCAATTTTGTTTTTAATTTACAAACAAATTGGCGTGTTGTTCTGCAGAGATTAGTTCTTAAAACCCACTTACAGTTTTTACACAGTTTATACTCCGATTCTGACATTCCCCAGTCTTCTCTTGTTTGAGATTTGTTGCTAGGTAACACATTTTATTCAATTGTTATTTGGTTGAAAAATGAGTTTATTGGATTTTCTTCAGTTTGACATTTTTGTAATATTTTACTATGTACATGTCTTAACTTTTTAGCCTAAAAACCTGAAGCCCAGGCTCCCAAACAGTTAACAGTCTCAACAGCTTAACACACAAAGATGTTTAAAGATATTATATATTAATATAAATATACTGTACGTCTCGTTCTGTCTTTATGAATGATGATTTGAGTGAAAAATTCAGACCGAGCTATTTAAACAACACAAAAATGACGTCACCTTTTAATATAATTTTAATTTATTAGCAGTTATAAGCAGTACTGATGCTAATTTATCAATAATTAACTCATCAGTCATTAATGCAGTTAATCAGTCGGGTTGCAGTATTTATTATATTTTTCAGCTCGATATGAAATAAGAAGTGTGTGTGTGTGTGTGTGTGTGTGAGTGTGTAATATCAACTCTAGTTTGCTTCACTTAGTGATTGTGAGCCGTGTACTACTGCACTTAATAGTATGGTGGGTAAGGTGCTCTTCTCATACTCTTCTATGTGGTAGTATGCATCTCAGGAAATAGCCGGGGTTGTAGCTTAACGGCTCTCTACACACTAGATAGTGCTCAAGGAGAGTCACACGAGCCCTATTTGAGTTGGTACACTATGTAGGGCGGGAAGTGACTTTTTCTCAAAATGTTGTGCACTACTTTCACGCTCACTTGACTTGGTGCTGTATTAGAAATGTCAGAGTTATGGTGTTATTTTTGTGCCAAAATTCTGAGCTCGCAGTGAAACTTTGGTGAACAAACGCTCATGTCATGACGCTCAGCTCTGCCTTCCTAATTTATCAGCATGAATATATCGGATATCGTGTGTATTCCCTTATAGTATCTGCTGCTGATGCGCTTGATGAGGTTTATAGTGATTAAGTAGCGGCCGCCGGCGTGGCGTGGATCCGAGTGGATGACGTGGTTGTGAAAGTCAGATTCCGGTGGATTTTCCACATCCCCCACCGCGTGGTTTTCCATTTCACCTCAGCGTTTCACTTCCTGATTAGCTGGACTTTTCTGAGTGAATATTTGCCCCGTAAGAGCCGTGGTGTGTTTACTGTGCTCATGAGCTGACATGTGACACATCATCATATTACTATTATTATTATTCTTCACATGATTAGAGATTCGTTTGTTTTCCTCATCTGCAGCTTCCCCTCCGTCTGTCCGTCATCACATCACAACCGAACAACACACTCAGAAATGGAACAAAAACAAATCAGACGTTTTCAGAAAAAATCTCACTTTACACAAACCGACATCAGCCCACTTTCACCACACACGCTGTCATTCCTCCGTCTTTTACCTTCTTTCTCATTTCATCCTTTTCTTTATTTTTGCTTTCTTAATTCTGTTCTACTTTGTCTCTTTCTTTTCCGTCTGTCTTTCTTTATTCCTCATCGTTATCATAATCACATGATTAGAGATGGTTTTTCCTGGTCTACAGTGAGTGATATTTACAGCTTCTCCTTCACGTCATTTCTCCTTCACGTTGGAACCAAAACTCCCCAAAATCCCTTCATCTGTTGTTTACAGTGTAACTCTGGCAGCTGTGTGTGTGTCCGTTCTTCATCTTACTCACCTTCACTTTCCTTCTCTTCGTTCTTGTTTTTCTTTTTTAATCTTCTTTTCTATCTGTTTTTGTCTTTTTCTTGCTTTCTCGTCCTCTCTTTTTTATTGCTGACCTTTTCTTGTCTCTCTCTTTGTTCTTTTTGCTGTTTTCCTTTATTTCTCTTTGCTCTCGTACGTACTAAGCCTTTCTTCTTTTTTGTTTTCTATATTCCTGTCTTTCTCTATTTAATTCCATTTTTTACATTTTGTTCTTTCTCTTTGTTCTTATTTCAGTTTTTTTTCTTGCTTTCTCTTCCTCATTCATTCATTATTTTTGTCATTTCTCTTCCACTCTTTCTTTCATTGCTTACCTTTTCATGTCTTTCTCTTCGTTGTTTTTGCTGTCGTACCTACTAAGCCTTTCTTCTTGTTTTGTTTTCTATATTCCTGTCTTTCTTTATTTAATTCCATTTTTAATTTTTTTCTTTCTCTTTGTTCTTATTTCTGTTTTTCTTATTTCTGTCTGTCTCTCTGGTTCCCATCTGCTCCACCTTGTTTTTATTCTCATCAAGGAATGTTACTGTAATTTTCTTTTATTAAAGTTTTTCTTTGTTTGCTTATTTGTTCATTATTTTTTTGAGTTCATCTTCATGTGCATTAATGGTCACATTTATCTCAAACCACATCTTACGTTCTTCTAACCTCTCCTTTATCTCATGCGTTCCTTCCATCGCTCGCTCATTATTTCCTCAGTTGATTTTCTTCATTATTGTCTGTATTGACGAAGACCCCGTCCTGTCGTGTTGTCATTCCACACGCGCTCGTCTTCACCTCCCTTCTCCCCTCGTTCCTTCAGGAGCTGCATCTTTACCTCCAACAAGCCAAACTCATGCTTCATTCCTTCATTTTTATTTCATATTTCTTCATGCATGTCTTCAGATGAGTGATTAATGTCTTTACAGGTTGTTTTCATGATTTTATCTGCACTCTGAGTCAGAAAAGCAGCTCCGCACCTTCGTCCCGTAACAAGCGTTTAACAAGTGATTACACTGCAGCGATCAGGATTAAATGATTAAATAGTGTTGATTAAATCACACCTTTAACATGTCGCGACCAACACACAACCCACTTTAACCGCTAACATCGAAATGCTCTCGACGCTTAGTTAAAATCTATTTTGGTTTTTGTCGTTCTGCTCTCCGTTTTTATTTCCTTTTTGTCTTTATTTATTTAGTTTTTCTTTATATCGTTCTTTTTGTCTTTTTCTCCTCCTCATTCTTTCATTAAGTTTTTCTTTCTAGACTTTTCTCTTTGCTCTCCACGCTGAGTCAGAAAGGCGCGTGATTGGCTGTCGTGTTGGGAGGTGTGTGTGCAGGTGAGGTGAAGGTTCCAGGTGAAGCTGCGTCAGTGTGAGACTCTACTTCGGTGTGTGATGTTACGGTGGAGCTGCTTTACCGACTCAGTGGTGATGTTTAACAGGAGGAGGGAACATGCGGACGTGTGTCAGCGTGAGGGTTTACTTCTGCTCATTTTGTGGTGCGTTGTGATCTGGACGTGATGAAAGTTGTTTCTTGAGAGCGTTGTTATTTTTACTGCTGATTGTCTCACAGTTTAGTGTCTTGTTTTCTTTTTCCTCTGCTTTCTGTCATGGTTTGCTTTCCGTCCTTGTCTCTCTTCTTTGCTCTTTTGCTTGTTCTTTTTCTGTCATTTTCACTCTTGTGCTTTCGTTTAGCTTTCTTTCCTTCTCATTTTCTGTCTCGTTCTTTCATTTTCTCTGTTCTTTTCTCTTGTGTGCTTTTTTCTCTCTTGTTCTTTCTTTCCTCTGTCTGTCTTGTGTTCTTTACTTTTCTTTGGTTTGCTTTCTATTGCTTCTTATTCTTTCCTTTACATTCATTATTTTAGTCCTTCCAACTCTGTTCTTTTTCCTTGTTTTCTTTCTTTTCTTCCCTTCCTTCAAATTCTTTTTTTTCTCATGTGCTTTCGTTTTGCTTTCATTCCTTTTTGCTTTCTGTCTGTCTGTCTTGTGTTCTTTTGTTTTTGCCATCCTTTTCTCCTTCCTTCATTCTCTCTTCTTCTGTCATTTTCTTTCTTTCCTCTGTCTGTTTGCTTTCTCTCTTCTTTACAACTTCCATTCCTTATTCTGTCTTCCTTCTGTTTTTTTTCTTCCTTTCCACTGTCTGTGTTCTTTACTCTGTTTTGTTTTGCTTTCTGTCTTTCCTTCATGCTTTCATTCTTTATTTTCTTTCTTCTCTGTCTTGTGTGCTTTCTTTCACATATTAAGGACAAGCTATGTTTTCATTTACGTATCTACTTGAGGTTCAGACGTTTCTGGAAATGAAAACCTGCGCTCTCTAGAAATTGCTGCTTTTGTGGCAATTTGCAGGAAAAATCAGCTGTGATCTAGAGACAACCAGAAGTAAACTACCGTTGACACACGTCCTCGATCGACGTCGGTACGAGAGCGCTGCTGCTTCTGGCGTTCATTCTCTTCTCTCTCTCCCTCAGACACATGGCTCAGGTGGACGTGAAGAGCTCGTCGCTGTGGTTGAAGGCGAGTCTGGGAGCCGCCGTCTTCGCCGTGTTGGGCTTCGCTCTCTACCGCCTCCTGCTGAAAACGCGCTGAGATGCGGCGTTAAAGGAGAACTCCGGCTGAGGGAGCGCTCCTTTAATCCCCAAAACGCACCTCCTGCTCCCCGTCTCACCACTTGCACTCTCCTCCCTCTCCCACCCTGCAGTCTAATGTCGGAATCAACTTGCCATGAAAACTCATGTTTAGAGTGAGATGGCGAGAATGTGGAAGAAGGGAAAATGGAAGTGTGATTGTAAATATGGTTAGATGTGTAAAGACTATTTATTTCCTTCCAGGTAAAAATAAAAGTTTGAAAAGGGAACGTGTGGCGTATTTTTGTGTTGTACGTGAAGCTGTAGGGAAACACAAGATGCACCGTTTCAAATCATGCTTAATCTAATCATTAACCAGCGTTTCTCAGTCCCAGTCCTCGCGGCCCACCGCTCTGCGCAGATTCCAGTTTCCCGACCCACAGCACAGCGGATGCTACTGATTAGCTAATTAGCAACGTGGGAGCGGCGGGAAATGCAGAAAATACCGATTTTGTGCAGAGCTGTGGGCCGCGAGGACTGGCTTTGAGAAACTGACTTAAAGCATATAAAACTTTTGAGATTTGCTTTTTTAAAAGTTGTTTTGTTAAACTGTAACGTAAAGGCCTCAAAGTTTCAAGTAAATTTCACTTTTTAAGTTTTATATTAATGTAGTTAATAATTATACTGATATCAATAAGAACATCAAACTTTAAAAATGCAAAACATAGGTTTAAGCACACTTGATAAAGTAACCGTTTAAAAAAGCAAATCTTAAAATTTACGCAACTTAAAAACGTAGATTTCTTTTTAGAACTTACCTAAAATCTTTTTGTTCTTTGCACTGTTAAAAGCTGAAGCCACGTCGTTGCATCTCGCTGTGTACACTACATAGCAGACATGACAAAGGTGACGTTGAAATCCATTTTATAAACAAACATTTTATATCAGTATACTTTACATAAAACTTCAATAACTTCAAAGTTGTCTTGTAAGTGTAACTTATTTTTAAGTTTTAAGAGTATACAAAACATTTTAACAACTATTAGCATATTTCATATGGCACTTAAAACTTTTTTTTAAAGCAAAGCTTAAAACTTGCACTTGTTTTATTTTAATATACTTGCCATGGTACATAAAACCTAAAGAAGAAAAAAATAAGTTTCAAGTTGAGTACATTTCATATTAATATAGTTAAATATTAGTGGTGGGCATAGATAAATTTTTTTTAATCTAGATTAATCTCACTGTAATCTTGGAATTAATCTAGATTAATCTAGATTAAAATGGCTCATTTGAATTCTGCCAAAGGCATTCAGAATATGTGTGCTACCCAAATAATGACTAAAAGTATGTCTTTGAGAACGGGTTTCTCAAGCCAGGTGGCGCATTACACCAGGGGCTCGTCTCCTGTTTCCAAAATACATCACAATCTGCTTGAGAAAGCTGTTCTACTATGATAATTGGTGATGAAAATAAATTATGTTCAATAAGATGTACTTGTGTTTACTAACTGTTTATTCAGTTAAACATTTCACAGTAGGCATACACACAGGTTCGAAGACTCGTTCTCGCCCCCTACAGTGCAATTCGGCTAGGTATACATCCGCGCTAAAATATCAAGGTGAAAGTCATCATAGCTTGCGTAGTGTAGACCCAGCTCCCAACCCAACTTTGTGAATAGATTAAAATACATAACTTAGGTTTTAAGTAACCTTTGTTTTTTTATATCATACTTAAAGCATACAAACCTTTGCTTTTTAAGTTATTTTTTCAACTTAAAATATCAATATATTTCATACAGTACAACTTAAAACTAAAGTTTTATGTTTTGAAGTAAGGCAAGATTTAATTTTAGAAAGGCAAAGCTAAAAGCTTTTGTTTTCCATGTTTTACATCAGTATACCTGAAATTGTATGTAAAACTTACAAAAGTTTCAAGTTGAGTAAATTTCACGTTTTAAAAAAGTTATCAATATACTTAAGTACATAAAGCTTTAAAATATGTCAGTTATATTTTTCTACTTTTATATCAACACATAATATAGCACATTAAACATAAGAATCTAAAACTTGAATTTTGTTTCTAAGTTACACTTACAAGTATATAAATTATATATTTAAGCAAATAAAAGTACTAAAAATGAATAACAAGTTTTATGTTTAGTCATTTTTTAAAGTTTTATATCAGTATATATGTGAATGCATTTAAATACATAAAATATTTAACCTAAAAGTTTCACGTTCAGTAAATATCAAAATTTAAAAAAAAGATTTTTATAAATATAATTATAAAACTAACTATTAACTACTACTAATTTTTAATCTTTGCTTGTTTAAGGTTTTTTTTTCAACTTTTATGTCAACATATTTCATATAGTACATTTAACAAAAATGTAAAACTTAAGTTATAATTAAAAGTAAAAAAAGCAAACCTTAAAGCCTGTTTTTCTACTTTTACATCAGTATATTTGACACTTTACATAAATCGTAAGCTTTACATTGTAAAATGTTGTACGTATTTTGTTTTTTAGGGTTGTTATGTAAAATATTTAAAACTTTTGAGTTTTGCTTTTTTTAAAAGTTTGTTTTTCAGCTTTTATATCAACCTATTTTCTGCAGTACATAAAACTTTAAAATGATAAACACTGAAGTATCAAGTTGAGTAAATCTTTAGTTTAATTTTTTTTTTCTATAAAATTAAGTAAAGTAAATAAATCGTGAAAAACCCTTCATTGACCTGGTTAAAAAGTTTAGTGTAATCTCTTAAAAGTGCATCTTTATTTCTCTCCAACTATCTGAATATTTTAAAGCCTGTGGCTGATGCGTAAAACACACCAGAATAAAAAAAATAGACTTAACTTCGATGACGGAAGTGTTTTGGAGGAAGTGTGATGCTGCGGTCAGACAGTAAACAGGTCAGATGTGTAAAGACTATTTCCTTCCAGGTAAAAATAAGGTGGAAAAGGGAAGAGTGGGGTTGTGTTTTACATGATGTCTATATGAAATGTAAAAATCTGGAAAAAATAACACACTTTTTTGAGATTTGGTAAAGTTTCATATTTTAAACGCATATAAACTGAGAAAAGTTTTAAAAATATATTAAAAAATGTAAATGTAAAATCAAGTCTCAAGTTGAATGTTTTATAGTTTTCAATCAATATACTTCAATATACTTAAGTACATAAAAGTACTAAAAATGAAAAACTTTTTAAAGTTGAGTAAGTTTAAAATTTATGTATAACTTTTCATCTTTGCTTTATATATAACATATCAACAAGTTATACATTAACCTATTTGATATTGTATATAACAAATTATTTCACATGTTTAAAGTTTTATATCAATATACTTAAGTACATAAAATGTTTAAATATGTACGTTTTATCAACTTTATAATTAAATTTATAACTATAATATGTATTACTTATATTTATAAAACTCTAGAAAAGCAAATCTCAAAAGTTATATTGATTTTCCTTTAAGTTTAATATCAATATATTTAAGTACATAAAAGTACTAAAACACAAAAAAAGTTTGAAGTTTTATTATTTTTAAAGTTTTATATCGATATACTTGGTAATGCATATAAAGCAAAATATTTAACCTAAGTTTTAAGTTGAGTAAATTTCAAGTTTGAAAAAAAGTTTCATAACAATATACTTAAGTACATAAAACTTAAGAAATGTATAACTTAAGTTTTAGGTAGTTAGTTTTTTTAAGTTTTACTTAAACGTATGTAAAACTTGGCTTTTTTATGGTTATATATGTTCAGCTTATGTCAACATATTTAATATAGTACATAAAGTAAAACGTAAGTTTCATATTTTAAAGTTATACTTAAAATAAATAAGCAAAGATTAAAGCTTGTTTTCAAGTTTTATATGAATATATATTGTACATAAAACTTATGCTTTACATTAAGTTTTGTTTTTTAAATCTTAAAATGTAAATTTAAGTAAATTTCACATTTTTTTGTTTTATATCAATATACTTAAATACATGAAACTTAAAAATGTGAAACTTAGAGAAGTTTATATCATTACACTTTATATATTATCTAAAACTAAAAAAGGTAAAATCTAAAAGTTTAGTATTTTTAAAGTTTTATACCAACATACTTTACTTTCTACCTTCTACTTAAACCATATAAAACTGACTAAAAGTTTAAGCTTCAATTTGTGTAAGTTTTGTTTTTAAGTTTGATATCAATATAAAAGTATATAAAACTTTAAAAAGCAAAGCTTTAAAGTTATTTAAGTTTTACATAGATATACTTGATGCAGTATATTAGTATTAGTTATACTATTATATTATTATAGAAAAAGTAAAAAGAGATGTGTGTTGGAGGAAGTGTGATAGTGATTAGATTGGTAATTTAAAATGTTTTATTTTTTAACTTTATATAAATATACTTAAAAGTAAAAGTAATACAACTTTAAATTTCTTAAATTTACAAGTTTTGAGTTTTTTGTTTTACATAAATATACTTAAAGGTGTACAAAACTTAAAAATAGATATAAAAATTACATATATGTTTTATATATATTTACATTTACAGCATTTAGCAGACGCTCTTATCCAGAGCGACTTACATTTTTTCCTAATTTCAGGGACAGTTCTCCTGAGAGCAATTTAGGGTTAAAGGTCTTGCTCAGGGACCCATTGTTGGTAACGCCAGAGGTCAGATTCAAACCCATAACCTCTTGGTCTAAAGGCGAGTGTCCTACCACTAGTCCACCAACACCTACATATATGTAAAATTATCTAAAACTTTAATAAAATGTAAAACATATCACTTAATTTTCATTTAAAAGCATACTTAAAAGTATATAAACTATGAAGCTTTGCTTTTTAAAGTTATATATATATTTTCTAGTTTTCTATCAATTTACTTGATAGAAACTTAAAAAAGTAAAGCCTAAAAGTTGAGCAAATTTCACATTCATTTAAGTTTTATATTAATATACTTAAGTACATAAAACATAAACTAAAATAACCTTTGGGCAAAGTATTACGTTTTAAATCAGTCGACTTAAAAGTATATTCAATTCAAAAACAGATTTACAGTAGTTTTACTGTCCAACTTATCTGTGTTGTAGATGTAGAGAATGGAGTTTGTAATTAGCCAAATGTTTAAAGTTTTTAAATACTAAACACGTGTAATGTGAAGCTGTTTTACTCTACGGTATTTAGTCAGAAGTAAAAGGAAAGTGTCACCTCTCGAGTGGAAATATTGAACTGACTTTAGTTACTTACTCATTACAAAACCACGAGCGAGTTGAAACTGAGAGTGTGCTCCTCCTCCTCCTCCTCCTCTTCACCTCACAGCTTCACAAAGTAAAACGGGATTTAACATGCGTCTGTTCACACACGAATCTACAGCACACAGAGGTGAAAAGAACATAACATTATACATCTTTGTTTCTTTCAGGAGATCTTATTTTTACACTTATTAAATGTAAAATTATAGTACTTTTTATGGTTTTTAAAATGCACATTATTGTTAGCTGACAGACATGCAAATTTACAGCATTTATATAAAATATATATTCACAATGTCTGAATTTATACACTGAGGGAAGGAAATGATTTTCAAAATTGCTTCGCTGTTGCATTCAGCTTCATTATGCTGCACCACATCGCCCTCCACTGGACGTAAAATCAACTGCAGTAAACTACATTTTAGCATTTTACAATGTCCTACTTAAACACTTATTTTGGTGAAAGTAACTCAAAAGCAATGCAGGAGTCGTGTGACAATTACAATTCAGTGACAGTAATGTAATGGAACCAATTACTTCAAAATAACACTAACTAGTCATCTATAATCTAGTAGATTTTGCCCAACACTGATAATAATATATGACGATTCTCCTGCTCTCAACATATTTTTTACTTTTTGGTGGAATTCTGCAAGATATTGTAGCAACATATTTGCGATTTATATTTTGAACTCAACATTTTAAACACTTGCCAAAGGACACAGAGCTCCCATTTCTTTTGGCTCTCAGTGTAGATTAAAGCATGCAAACAAAGAAAAAAATATAGAAGTAAATTAATAAACACTGTTCTTTTTGGGAGACATGCCTAAGAGAGAGGGAAAAATGAATGTATTGAGTGAATGTATTGAATGTATGAGTGTATTGTAGAATGTAAAGATGCAGACACTGTTCCTGAGTTCTTACTGGATCGTATTCCTGATGAAAAGAGCAAGTGAAAAATGTGAGCAGGAAAGAGAAAAAGAGGTGAAGACTGAATAAAAATAGGAGAGAGGAAAACATGATAGAAAAGTGTCTTCATTAACAGCTGGAAAGATGAATGAAGACAAATAAGTATTTAAAATCTTTACTGATGAAATAATGAGAGAGATGGAAGAGAGTGAACAAATGAGATAAAGGAGTTTCGAAGAATGTAAGTTAAAGAATCCTGAATCTTGAAGTTGTGTTTTAAGGTAAATGTAACTTTTTATTAATAGACATGATAAACACAGGAAAACAATATGATGAATAAATGAAAATTTTAGCAAAAAAAAAAAAAAAAATCACAAAATAAAGTGAAAACTAGAAACCAAAAAATCATCAATACGCTACTCTTTCTATTAAACATGACAGAGTGAAAGATGAAATTAAAGATAAACAAAATGATGAGTTTGTATGGAAGAACATAAAGATGTAGACACCAGGCCCCATTCACCAGTACCTTAATATTTTCTTCAGAAAGTGAACATTGGAACAGTATTATATTATTGCATAAATATTATAAAAAGTATTCTTCAATTAGAACTAAATAAGACCCAATGAGCCAACATTTTGCCCAAACACATGCAAAAAAACCTGCGTAAGCGTACGCTGCTGTTCTTACCTTCACGTCTTGCAAGAAACAAATCTCAAATAAGAAAATACTGGTCAACATCAGAACATCGTAATACATACAGTATATATTAGGGTTGTGACGAGACACTCACAAGACAAGACGATGCATGAGACTGAGTTGACAAGACGAGATTTTAACTCGTGCATGAAGTGTCTGGACTCCTATGACTGTCTCTCATATGATTCCTCCTGCATCTCTTCACGCCGTTACTGTGCATCAGCTTCTAACTTGTAATTGAAGTGTAAATCATCTCATTCCATCATCAGATTGTACATTATCAAATCAACATCTGGATTAGAACATGTTCGAGGCGTAATCCCTGCAGCATCAACAGATTTAGGAACATTAACAGATACAGTTAGACTAGGATACTGCTGAACACATCACACCCACAATCTCCACATAACACACAACTCGTCTTCTTGTTGCTGCTTCTGCTGTCGTACTGGAAACATGTGTGCTGCTGTTCACTAGATCAACTTCAACCATATTACACACCTGACTGGAGACCAGATCAGCCAATCAGCTTGTGCTGTTTTGCTACATTTATGACACAGTAGACAGTGGAGCGAGTGTGAAGGTGGAGTTGAGCGAGTACAGACACTGAAGTAAATTTCTTTGTACGTAACAACGTACTTGGCAATAAACTTAATTCTGATCCTGATCTTGGTGAAAACTACATTAATGGGTTTTAAGAACAAATTTCCTCTTAAGAACGTTTGGTGAATAAGACCCAATGGTTCAAAGTTATTCATAAAAGCTTGCACTCCTGAAAGAAACAAAGTGAAAAAGTTAAAGACGGTAGATTAAAGAATGTTTAAAAATGCATGCTTTTGTAAAGCTTTCTCTGAAACTATCATTTGTTTCCAGGCGTCTTGCTCAACAGTTCGGGTGCGTCCTCAGAGATCAGACTTTGCGGTCAGAACGTTGCAAAAGTTCAGAACCTTCCGGACATGCGACACACTTCAGGACTTACTGCACATGTTCCTAATTATGCAATTGATGTGACAACAGCTAACAGGAAGCCACTTTTCAGCTGTTCTTGACTTTAGAGTTCCATTTTTCACACGTGGCGTACCCCAAAAAAACACCACCTTTCCATGCAAACGTCGCAATCTACGGAAACAAAGCTGACAGCAGGACGTCAAGATCTGAGTGTGCAAAATGTGAGTGATTGTCACTGTGATTGTCGCCTCACTCTCGCTTGTTGGAGGTTTGGGGCGGTTATATGTAAAGCACTTTGTAACAACAAAACTGAAATGAATTGAAATTGAATTGAACACAGCACAGAGAAATGTGACCCAGCCGTGAATTAGGGCGAGGACGGCATGGCAATGCTTTGCATCCAACCTTGACGGCCAGACATTTCAGGTGACATAGCAAAATTACCGGTCTGTCTCACGAAGACTGATCACTGGCGTACCTCAGGGTTCTGCCTTTAGACCCCTTCTCTTTTCTTTACACACTGGCTCCCTATATAGACGACACTCAACTTATTCTCTCGTTTCCACCCGATGACCGGCAGCTTTCGCGCCTCAGACTGCCTGGCTGACATCTCCTCTTAGATGAAATCCCACTAGAACTGAGCTCTTCTACAACATCATGGGCTCTTTTGTGGTTGGGGCAAAGAAATAGTGAGGCTGTGAAGTTTGTGGTGGGAGTTTCAGAAATCTACACAATGTCGGAGTATCCAATGGAGCGAATGACACAGCTCTGACATGTTAAACACGGCGCCAGGCAGCGAGTTCTGCGATATGTGCTAGCAAATGTAACTTAATCTCATCCACTTGTTTTAACACTCTAAAAAAAAA
>JAVGVS010000444.1:191490-286490 GCA_032718565.1 Distichodus sexfasciatus | reverse complement strand
ACGTTTCTTCCTTCCCAGCACCAACTTCTCTCTTTGTTTACTCGACTTGTGAAATTTCTCTCTCTTTCTGCGGGTCAGACACCACTAAAATGCCACTCCATCAAGATGTCAGCACATCACCTTCTCCTCCTTACTCCAGAGATTTGCTCTCACAGGAACTGAGATCTACACTAAGCAGTCTAATGTTTCTGCACACTGTAATATCCTACATTTGCATGCTGGCTCTCTTCATATTCACTAAAAATACTCTTAATGGGCCTCATGGGCCTAGGATGGGGAAAATATTGATTCTCAGATGTATGACGACACAGGATTTGGTCGATTCTCAATCGATTTAGAAATGTGAAACATCAGTTTTTATTGGTATTTTTATTGTAATTTTTGTAGCTGCGTTCGATTGGCGTTTCACCGGCGTTCGCTTGACGCTGTTTAGCGCCAGCCTGACGCCCAATCTGTAGTTTTGTGTATTTACCTGTGGGGGCAGTAATTACTCTGTCCAGAGTGTTAACATCTTGGTTTACAGTTCTGCATTGAAAACATGGATCCCTATTCTTTCTTAAAACTTACATTCGACATTCTTCTTTTAAAAATCCTCCTGATACGGCGCCGCAGGCAGGAGAGGAACAAACGTCGCCGCCGCTACTGCGTTCACCCTCTTACTGCGCAATGTCAGATCAAAGGGATGTTTTTTGTGCTTTTTGAAGACATGCAAAGATTTCCGCAGAAGTTGTTCAACTGCACTCGCATGTCAGTATCTACTTTTGATTGTCCACTGCGGCTGGTTCAACAGCACATTACACGCCGCTCAACAAAGTGAGTGAGTGATGGGACATATTCGGTCCTCCAGAACGCCAACCGAACGCCATGTAAACGCAATAGCGTCGTTTCCTCGCGTTCGTCAGGATTTTGACGGCAAGAAAACGTTGCATGCAGCGTTTGTTTGACGCCACCCGAACGTGCAGCCGGCCGAACGCCGGTGCCGAACGCCGGTGCCGAACGCCCGTGTGGTTTGCTCCAATGAGCAGAAAAACGGTCAGCGTTCAGTCGGCGCTCACCTGGCGCCACGAACGCCAGAAAAACGCCTGGTTCAGACGTCCGTGTGAACGAGGCCTTACTGATCAGGTCTGGGAAACAATCCTAATTTGATGTGGATGTGCAGTCTGGCAGAGGGTAATGCGGGCGGGAAAGACTCGGGCAAGAGCACGATGGCGGAGTGGAGCACGAGGGTGAAGGTGGAGTGGAGCGTGAGCGTTATGGCTGAGTGATGTGCGAGGACGATGGCCAAGTATAGCGCAAGCGTGATAGCTGAGTGGAGCGCGAGGACGAATTTGGAACGGAGCGCAAGTGTGAAGGCAGAGTGCAGCGCGAGGACGAGGGCGGTGATGCGCGAGGGCCAAGCCGGACTGTAGCGCGAGGACGAAGGCATAGTGATGTGCGAGAGCGAAGCCCGACTGTAGCGCGAGGACGAAGGAGGAGTGTAGCGTAAGCGTGATAGCTGAGTGGGGCGCGAGGACGAATTTGGAACGGAGCCCAAGTGTGAAGGCAGAGTGGAGCGTGAGGACGAGGGCGGTGATGTGCGAGAGCGAAGCCGGACTGTAGCGTGAGGACGAAGGAGGAGTGTAGCGTAAGCGTGATAGCTGAGTGGGGCGCGAGGACGAATTTGGAACGGAGCGCAAGTGTGAAGGCAGAGTGGAGCGCGAGGACGAGGGAGGTGATGTGCGAAGGCCAAGCCGGACTGTAGCACGAGGACGAAGGCGTAGTAGAGCACGAGCGCAATAGCTGAGTGGGGCGCGAGGACGAATTTGGAACGGAGTGCGAGTGTGAAGGCAGAGTGGAGTGTGAGCGTGATGATCGAGTGGAGCGCGAGGGCGGAGTCGAGCGCGACACAACAGAGCGCCAAGAGTTTCCTGCGAAAAGGAGGTCTTTCCGTCCTCTGTTTTGTACCAAAACCTAAAACCTGCTCAGCTATATTTGGGCTTGTGATTATGAGAGAAAGAGGAAGGAGACATGCCTCAAATGACAACCAGCTTACAGTGACTGCACACTAACAATTACAGTAAATCTCTGCACATGATGCTCTCTCTCTGTTCCCACGCTTCTTTAGGGAAATGCATGCTTCTTAAAAAAAGAATAGAAACTCAAATTATACTCACAGTGCCAAGCCAGTCCTGCTCAAAACTCAAAAAAAAAAAAAAAACTACAGCAAATATAAAATAAACGACTTGTAAATGAAGAACAAAACGCTAAAGAAGCTTGCTCACGAGTCCCTCAGTGGTTCCAGCGACTTTCCGATCATGGGGTCAACTCCCCTAACCGTTGCACTACCCACTGCCCCAAGTGCTGTAGCTTTAAAAGTAACTAGCTACATTTGTACAAGTAGAGATGTGTGGCAAAATCCTATTATTTTAAACTCACGCTTGACTTTTCCTCTGCAGCTTGTAGTGTAGTAACTACTACATCAAACCAGCAGCTTGTGGTGGAGCTTAGACACAGTTAACCACAAGCAAGCTGCCGTTTAAAAGTAGCTTCCCCAACACTGGTGATAATGGTGTAACCTTTCACTTATTTTCACACAGTGGTACGTACCGAAGCCTTCCACGTGGAGGAAATATCTCACAGTGCCTGGAAAATTCTGATAACCGATGCCTTGGTCATAGTGGAAGACGCAGGAGTAGAGGTCGGAGTCGTGGCTTTTCAGCTGCGAGATACTGATGTTGACTCGCTGACCGCCATCTTCCTTACGGACGGAAACACTATGCTTCTCTACAAAAACAGACGGCACGGATTTGAAGTTGTAATACAGGACTTTAAATTGGGGTTGAACCCATTCTCGGATCAGAGTTAACGCAAACGGTGTCACTCCCACGTGTGAGGAAACGCATGCTAACTCCACAGAGTTGTTTCTTTGGCGGCGGAGATAGACGATGTCTCCACAAGCTGCAAAAACAGAAAAGAAATAAGTAAATAAATGAAATAAAGAGAACCTTTAATCAACGTAATCGCTCATTAATTTTGTACAATTATTTTTTCAAATTAATCGTGTGTTCACACATAGCAAAGTTGTTCCGACCCAGTTATGTTACATTCCACTAACTCCTGGGCCACACACGGAAATGAATTACGGTCCTTTAGTGGGCCACAGCCATATCATTTGGCCAGAGCTGGCCCTATGCTGGACCAGACATGTTTAAAGCAGGTTCCAGATTTCAGCCTAGACTAAGACTACACCACAAGCTGCATCTGCAAAGCCACTAGCTTTGACCCCTCACACACCCTCTTCTCCCTCCCCCCGTCTGGAAAAAAGTTTGCCACTGCTAGAGTGGGAAACAGTTTGTTCCCTCAAGCTCTTCAATCATAAACTGTACCCACACACACACATCACAAATTACAGTAGTTAGCCAGCAAGCTGCTAGTCTTAGTCTAGGCTGAAATCTGGAACCTGTTCTAAACATGTCTGGTCCAGCATAGGCCCAGAATACGGCCAGCTCTGGCCAAATGATATGGCTTGGATGTGACTACTACTGTGACTACAGGAAGTGGCCCACTAAAGGACCGTGATTCATTTCCACGTGTGGCCCATAACTGGGCCAGAACAACTTTGCTATGTGGGTTGAAGTACCGCACTCTTAAAAACATACTACAGTCTGCCACTGCGTGTGTTTGCTTCAATTATTTGAAAATCACAATGATAACATATACACTCGTTAAAAATGTCCAACCTTTAATAGTGGAGCACTTAGCGTACAAACTTTGCCAGTGTACATTGCCAAATAGTGAGCTTGCATCAAGTTATAGGTGTCGTTATATGTTAATGAAGAATCACTATTTGACGTGAGGAAGACCTTGCCAAATAGTGAGCTTGCATCAAGTTATAGGTGTCGTTATATGTTAATGCAGGATCACTATTTGATGTGAGGAAGACCTTGCCAAATAGTGAGCCTGCATCAAGTTGTAGGTGTCATTATACGTTAATACAGGATCACTATTTGACGTGAGGAGGACCTTGCAAAATAGTGAGCCTGCATCAAGTTATATGTGTTGTGATTTACTGACGCAGGATCACTATTTGACGTGAGGAAGACCTTGCCAAATAGTGAGCCTGCATCAAGTTATGTGTGTCGTGATGTACTGACGCAGGATCACTATTTGGCGCGATCTCATCTTGTTGGTGTCTCTTCTTAATGGTGTTTTAATGGTAATAACATGTTTACAAACAGCCGCTGAAGACGACACCAACATTCTGCCTGAGACGAGGAGATAAGCTGATGTCTCGCCAAATAGTGATCCTGCAGCAGTGTATCACAACTGTTATAACTGGATGCAGGCTCACTATTTGGCAGGTGAAACAGTGAAACTGCATTAATAAAAACTGTCTACAACCTCATTAACAACCTGATTATGAATCATTTATAACCCTTTATAAGGAGTCTTTTTGTAAAAATGTACTAAAAGTTTCAATTAATCGTGATATTGATTTGGAATTATATCAGTCCTAGGTTTATGGATTAATTATATTATAAATACGTTTATTATAATATACATTAGCTCACATGTATTTAAGACACAACATTAGTGCGTAGTAACTAAGGGTGTAACACGTTTAATCACGATACGATACACTGATGTGACATCTGCCGAAAAGTCGTATCAAAAAGTCTGATACAATATGATTTTAATTCAGTTCAATTCGGGAGCCAATGATCGATGAGACAATATCATGGTGATTTAACATCACGTCTATATCAAATCACAAAAATCAACTAAAATATAATAATAATAATAATAATAATACTCCCTAAACACCACGTTTCATACACAGAAATGCAGCTCAAAGTGTTGTACATTTGGCATGAAATTAATCAATAAAGAAAATGGAAGAAAGTGGTGTTTGGGGATTTTTTTTTTCTAAACCTTAAATAAAAAAAAAATCAACTTGAACTCCAGTTCATTATAAAGTTTATTTTTTTTATTCCTGAGATCAAAATGACATTTATACGATAAACAATTGACTTCATCCACCATCTGCTCTTACAACTCACTACAGTCAGATATTATTTCATGTAAACATCTTTAACAAATTAAAATGTATGAATTAAATGTTAAATGTTTGTTGAAGGATGTTAAAATACATCTGATGTCTTATTCATGTTCTGAATCGATGCTATGAGCTCTTTGATCATTAATATAGATAAGCACATTATTAAACCCACCACCACCATAACATGAACACACTGTATATTTTAAATTCTGAGCGTTTTGACAAATAAATTACTCACAAAAATGTACTTACCAAGAGAAAAAGTGGTGACGAGCCAAACGATAACGTGAGGAGACTTCATGGCTTTTCTCCCTTTACCACCTTCTCATCTTCAAGAGACAGAATCAGAGACAGCAGTGCGGTGTGGTGCGGGTGATGCTGAAGCGACTCTTACAGTCTTTGTGCTGGAGATCGGGGCCCCAACCAACCAACCTTACAAACAGGAAACCCAGTGGGCTGTCTCTCGTGTAACTGTTGCGAAAAGCTGTTTTGACAAACAGATTTTGGCACAGCTTTTTAAACGAGAGGTGGGGTTTGTGTTTTAGATCAGAACTACAGGAATTGAATTGAGCAGACACTGCTGAGGCAGGGTTTGAGAGGCGAAAACAACAAAATGTTGGATTAAAAATAATAAACAAAGGCTGTATTTAGGAAAAATATAATTCTAGAAGGATCAGGGTGATTTTGGAGGGAATTTTATCTGCACTTGAATAAAAAAAAAAAAAAAAACATCAAAGGACCAGTTTCCCAGACTTTGATTAAGCCTAAATCTAGACTAGCTTTTGAGTTTCACTGGTGAAGACTAGGCTTAATCCATGTTTAGAAAACCAGCCCAAAAAGTTGAGTTTTACTCTTTAAAGGGAACACTTTGGTCCAGTTTACCAGACTATGATAAAGCCTAGGCCTATCTTTGAACTTTCGTGGTCAATCTCCTTTGGTACCGCAGTTTAATCCAAGACTAGGCTTAATCCATGTTCAGGAAACCAGTCCGAAAAGTTCTGAGTTTAACTCTGTAATGAGAACACTTGGGTCCAGTTTACCGGACTATGATTAAGCCTAAGTCTAGACTAGCTTTTCAGTTTCAGTGGTGAATCTCCACTGGTACTGCAGTTTAATCCAAGACTAGGCCTAATCCACGGTCAGGAAATCGGCCCAAAATGTGTTCTGTAATGGGAACACTTTGGTTCAGTTTTCCAGACTATGATTAAGCCTAAGCCTAAACAGAAACTGGCACCAGGAAGACTTACATGCAGCATTTATTTGACACCATCTCACCGAACGCAGGTCACGGACGCCCGCGTGGACGCTCTTGATTCACTCCAATGGGCAGAAATACGGTCAGCGCTCGGTCCGCGCTCATCTGACGACACCAACGCCGGACAAACGCCTGACTCGGACACCCGTGTGGACTAGGCCTAATGCGTATGTACGTACTGACTGCATTTCCTTCATGCTCACGTGAAGGAGGCAGATTTCCACATTGCGCCATCTATAGGACTGGTGAGCTGAACTCGTGTTGGGGGGAAAAGTCAATTAGTGCCTTTACGTTAGCTAAAATAAGTATATATCGATTTCATGGTATGCATGAATCATGATTCGTTATCAGACCCTCCAGGATTTCGTGATGTTTCTATCGCAACTATTGACGCAAATTCAGCCAATCCCCGCAAATTCATTACTACCGTAGAATTTTGACCAATCACCAAAACTTTTCCGCAATTTCTGACCAATCGTTGTTTTCCGCAAAATGGTGAGCCGTACGTCAGCGAACTCACTTCCTTGTTACGTTTAGAAGACGCAGAAAAACGTGTGATAAAAATCCCTTTACCTTCCAAAATGACAATGAGTAATGGTTAATAAAAATAACAGTGGTTTTGTTCCCTTCGTTTTAATTAATTCTTTAAGAATCATTATAAAGGGGAACAAAAATGCTATTTTTTCCGCAACTTTGACTTGCTCTCGCAACTTTATTGCAACAAAACGCCTAAAAAACTACTTTTCACAATCACATTTTTTTTTTTAAAGAAAAGTTGCTGCAAAATCTGGAATTTTAGGCTGCAACAATCTCAACCTGTTAAGAATACTGCATCCTGACTTGACAAACATGTTTAGCTCTATGTCTGTCTTCCCTAAATCTAAAGTGTATATTGTATATTGTCTGGTTTAACATGTATATTGTTTAATGTATATTTTAGTATTTTTACTTATTTATTGTTTATTCCATGTGCCTAGACGTGCCACTGCCTATTTATTCTCTGTTCTACTGTTCTTTGTTTGTTTGCACTGGAAATAACCTGGAGCCACGTCGTCTCGTCTCTCTATGTATCTGTACAGTATATAGCAGAGATGACAATAAAGTTGACTTTGACTTTGAAAAAAGACAATCTCAAAAAGGGACGGTTAATATGAAAATGCTCCAAAATTGTCATAGCAACACGTTTACGGTGTGGTGAACAACACAAATGTTCTGTTACCGAATTCTGCAGTGAAAGCGTTCCAGAGCTCCCTTTTCATGACTCACTGTGTCTCTGTGGTTTCAAAAGAGAGATGATGAAACTGCCATATTCACCACAGAATATGAAGTCTAAGTTTCAGCACGAAGACTAACAGAGTTGGTGAAGCTCGGCAGCGGGTTGCTGTTAAACCGTTTAAACATTTTCCTTCATGAGAACCTGGAAGATTTTACAACATCAGACAGGTTTAAATTCTGAATCCCATTTCACCCTCATGGGCCTTGAGCCACCGTTTTGCGCGTTCACGTGTCGTATTTCTCATTCAGACCGAGAGGTAGGGGGTCAACTAGCTCTTCAGACGTTCACTGCAAGTGGAGATATTTCCCAGAATGCCCTGGGTAAAAACCATCAGCAAACATGGCTGCGGAAGCTGGAGACGAGCATTTTTGTGTTAATAAAGAATTTAAAATGAAAAACACTGGTTCGACTTTGGGCCTGTTTACACATATGAGGTTATTTTAATATACATTTTATACGTTTGGGCCTTTCGTTTAGACGTTAGCAGTTTAGCCGCCTCAAACACCATTTTTACACGCCCTCTAAAGTGAAGATTTTTCAAAATGCTGAATTATGTGGACATGTAAAATGTGTTTATAAAAATATCTGCACACGTCTTAACAGACCCTTTGTTTTTCGGACGTGTGGTCGTATTTTTCATAAGCGCCACAGGAAAAAATCATTAGCGTGGCGTTGCTTACGTGATTATGTATCTCGACTTTGCTGCAACAAAAGGCTGGAAATAACAACCACCGATGCCGACATGTTGAACATCCAGCAAAAACACACACAACCGCCTACGTAAAAATTCACCTGAGACTAATAATGACGCATCACGTGGGTGAAGGGGTGAGTCATTTTGTAGGCCTCTCTACGTCAAAGGATCAAGGGGCTGAAATGAGATTCTGCCCAAATTAAGGATATATTCTTACAAAGAACATTCTGGATGAATGTGCTGATATAACACTCATTAGCATATAAAACGTGTTAGCGACTCCTCCACATACGCGTTTTAAACATCCTGCATAAGACACACTCTCACCGTTCACACTGCAACCTCAGAAAGCCAACAACCACTCAATCGAGATCTCAACTGGCATTTATTCATATAAAAACAACAAAAACAAGTCAGCAGAGATTCCAAAAACAGGAGCTACATACCTTTACCTTATGCTAAACTTTTAAAATTATTATTAAATTTGCTAAATGTTTATTATATTACCCACCACATCTTAATCAAAATCACGACCTTACCTTGTGAAACGATGACCAACAGTGAGATTTTTATATTAAACAGCACATGACGGCTTAAACATTAAAAGGCAAAGCGTTAATTTCATTGTTTTTACAGAAATTACAACTCACCTACGCCACTGATCCTTCAGTTTGTCAATAACACAATTTATTTGTACCACAATTTACATGTAAAACATCTTAAAGTGCTACGGGGTAAAACATCATTTTAAAGAGATAATAAAACGAACATGAAACATAAATCATAAAAAAATTAAAACAAGATTAATTAAGAGTCATGAGTTCTGCTAAAAAGATGTTTTTAAAATGTTCAATATTCAGTGGTGCTTTGCTACCTTTTTTGTGGCATTTTGCAGGTTACTGTAGATGCATGTTAATGTTAGGGGTTGCCACCTACAGTAGTTCTGCCAAAAACCCTGTCCATTTCCCCAACCCGACCGATCACTTGGCCTCCAAGGAGAAACACATCTGACCAGTGACATTCAGTGTTCCGGGAGAGTGATTTTCCCTCGGGACAGGCCAGTAAAAAGGACGATTTCAGAAATACAGGGACAGGAGGCAACTCTAATCACACTGTTGATCAATTCATTCTGAAAAATGTGCCAATATTTGCCAAAGTTATGGTGAAAGCTGGACAGAGCTTCGCTTTTAATTAGTGTATTGATAACTCAAAAATGGCCAGTCAAGAGGGACTAATGAGGAACGGCCTTACTGCCCTCTACTGGACAAATCACACACTGCAAGTTGAACACAATTAAGACGTATACAAACTGCACAAGGTTATACACAGTATATATCTCCCAGTCGAGGATTAAGCCTAGTATTAGACTAGCTTTGAGTTTGAATGGTAAATCTTCATCGGTACTACAACTTGGACCAAGACTAGGCTTAATCTCATGGGCAGAAAAGCAGGTCTTAGGGCTGGTTTCCTGCTCATGAATTAAGCCTAGTCTTGAACTAAATTGCAATATCAATGGAGATTAAACCCTGAAAGTGAAAGTTAGTCTAATACTAGGCAGGGTTCCCACACCTTAGTTAACATCAAGTTCAAGGAACTTTCAAGGACTTTTCAGGACCAATATCCTCAAACTCAAGGACCACATGCGGCAGCATTTACCTACTGCTACCGCTGAATGTTATCAATAAACAATTTTAGATGCAAATTCAGTAAAAAACTGTGACTGGCATAGAGGTTGCTGGGACAAAATCAATGCAAGAAAGAGGACTGAATGTATAACCTACATTCATGTCAATAATATTCATAGCCTACATTCATATCCACAATGCATGGATATGTCCACGCTACATACAATAAGGATGTACATGCATCCTGGACTTTGCATTTTCTGGGCATCCAGACGCAATGACTCTTCAAAAACTTCACTTCCACTCTGACTCAGCGTAACTCTGGTTGCACCTAAAGCGGCTACGCACACGTTACGTTGACTGCGTACAGGAAACACAAGAATGTAGTGGCGAAAATGTACAGAAGAACAAACCTACTTTCGCAAATTAAGTCGGCGTAAGTGTAGATTTAAACAAACTTGTGGTGGCAAAATAATAACATGTTAACAGTGGTCGTCATCCATGAAATTTCAATTCCCAAAAAATATTTGAGGACTTTCAAGGACGGTGTCTTTTTATGCCTGTTTTCAAAAACTTTCCAGGGCCTTGAACTTATTTGTTCAGATTCACAAACTTTCAAGGATTTCAAGGACCCGTGGGAACCCTGACTAGGCTTAATCCTTGTCCTATTATTAACACCGCCTGGTATAGAGGAACCCGACGTACAGGTGGTCCCCGACTTAATGATGGAGATGCGTTTCGATGACCACACCGTAGTTTGAGAAACATCAAAATACGCACTCCAACACTGACAACATCTCACAAGCCGGGAGACAGTGTCCCAACGTATCGAGGGAGGACAGAGCATTTCCAGCGTAGTGCACAACATTTTAAACCAGCCACTTCCCACCCTATGTAGTGCACCAAGTCAAATAGAGCGCGTGTGACTCTCCATGTGCACTACCTAGTGTGTAGAGAGCTGTTTAAGCTACAACCTGAGATGCATACTACCACATAGAGAAGTATGATGAGCGCCTTACCTACCATACTATTAAGTGCAGTAGTACGCAGATCGGAACACAGCCCATGGGTGAGCTCACATTCACTGAGAAATTTAGCTAAATCTTTTGCGTATGCAAGCAGAGTTGAGCGCGTCAAGACGAGATTTTGTTGAACGTTCTTAATTTTTGCACCTACATAGGCTTCATCAATTAATTCACTATTTGAAGAGCATCTTTCTTTCCTTCCCTCTCTAGAAGCCGCTGCCGACCTCAGGGACGTTACCGTACGTATGTAGTTACGGTGTCATAAACCTACGCTGAAAGCATGTCGCCTGCTACTCACTGACGAACATTTTGGAATCTTTGTGTTCTACTGTGTATAAAGATTTTTTTAATCGAATGTAAACACAAAATAAAATAAGGCTTCTAAAAAAATAATCATAGTAATATGATATAATAATGCATCTATATTTTTTACTCTAACATTTTAGAATGTAAAATAATATTTTCTGATTAATTGAAAACGAAGAAATACTGAAGTTTTTGGTTATTTTTGGGCCAATTTGGACTCATTTTGGCATCGTTTCTTGGAGAGAACGTTTTTGACATGGCGTTTCACGAGCCGTTTCACACGTGACGAATGAGCATCTCGGGCCGAACACTGAAACCACAATGTAAACGGCTGTATTGTGAGTAGAACGCTGGTTGTTGTTATTTTTCAGTAAAAAAATGAGTTTAGTCTGTTAATAAAGGGGAAGATTTGACTGAACTGGAACGCTTGAAAACTTCCCTGTGAGAGACGCACGCAGTAACAAACACAGCAGAGAGGAACACAGAGATTGCGAGTGAGAACTGCTGAAGCATAACGAATAGAGCGTGTATGTATACGCCAACACAAACAAACCTACAATTTACATATCGGCTGCAGAGCTCGGCTCAATGCCACCGATACACGACCCAGCGATTTGTGTCATTATGGGACTGATATCCCATCCACGTATCGGATCGGAGCAACCCTAATTATAAGACACTTAAACAGAGTTTAAGAACACATCAGGAATCCAACGTATTGAGTCTGAACTGCTGAAAGTCTCCATGTGTGAGGTTTAACATCCATTTTTTCAGAGATTTTATTCAACATCCAAATGCAGTAACAAACAAAGCTGCACTTATTCAGAAATCACACACAGAAAAGCCTTACCTCAACATGCTTACCATTTTGGGTTTCCCGGCTTTGGTACCATATTCAAGTTAAGACACATGAACATCAGGCATGTAAGACTTGGTGATACGGCAGAGTAGACTCTCGTAATGTTTAATTTGCTCATTTATCGTTTGATTTTCAGCCTTGAATCTGCTAGGAGTGTTCTGTTATTGCTTTATGAAACCGCTGTGTATACTCAAATTAAACCTTCTCTCACGACATTAATACGTTTGCAGGATCACCCAGCCTTACAGGTAAACACTTTATTCATTTTTCAAAGTCGTTCATGCAGCAAAAAGTCTGAAACAGTTACATATTTAGTAAGAGGGCGGCTCACCACTTACTTTCACTGACTTGGCCTTTGACAACGCTTCTACAACCAAGCACAGGCAATGCTGCAACAAACTGGCAACTCAGTGATGTGTACAATTATTTCTATTCATGTATTCATATGCACATTATCGTTAATTTCTTTATCAGAGGACCAACCTGCCTGGCGAATCCACCGCTCAGGGGACACAAACACACTCACAAAAGAAAGAAATCAAGAGGAAAAAAAGCCAAATTAAACACAGTTTATTACAGTCCAGGTTCCAAAAAATTCAACAACAAAACATACAGTCCAGACATCCTCCCCGTTACCCCTTACTGGAATTCGAATCCTGAATGAATGAATGGACATAAGCACAAAAATATTGCATTCTGAAGCCCTCACCAATCAAACATTGGGGACAACAAAGTCCAACAGCACCCTGACATGCTGTGATGGCTTCATGGAAGAAAAATAAAAAATTAAAAACCAAAATTATTATTATTGGGGGACTTGCCTTGAGGTTATCTTGATACTGTTACGGCAGCGGCTTCAAAACATTATCAACCACTGAATAAAACACTGTACGTGTACGACCTGAATGAAAACACAGCAAGAAGAAACAAAACCACATGTATCACAGACTTCTCTGCTTTTTGTGTATTTTGTAAGTGTGTTTGTGTGTGTGTTAAAATGTCCCGTGTGGTGGCAGTGGAGCTCTTCATCTGTGGGTGTACAGCGCAGTGTTTTTTGGGGGGAGAGGGTGGGTAAACAGCACTCTACATGAGAAAAGCGGTCACCTCCAAGCGTGTCTGGGCGCTGACGATGACGACGAGGTGAGGGGGCCTCAGTACCGAGTGCCGGGAGACATGACGGGGGGCCGCATGGCCATGGGGGGGCCGGGAGGGCCGGCCTGATAAGGGGGCACCTGTCCGTAAGCGGGCATCCCTCCTGCCATGAAGCCTGGCATGGCCTGAGGAGGGGCACCGTACTGACCTGCAGGAGGAGGAGGAGGAACGCTAGTTAAACACCAAGATCAACACTGCCCTCGATAATGCAGCAAGGACTGGACGTAAAAACGCAAATATACTTTATATAAACCCTAACAGTGAGAAAACTACCTCCAGGTTTGCGGTCATGACGTTAATTAACTAGCAGGTTCGAGAGATTGCGTAATGAATCAAAAGACATTAATGAAAATGTTTTTGCTGCAGCAAATGGGAATGTTTTACATACAATCTTTAAAGTTGGATTTGGCACGCAATCAACTCGCATGATTACATTAAAAAACAGGGATGCAGCATAAAGGAATTACATCAGCCAATGCCGATACTGGCCAGAGTCGAGCGCGTAGAGACAAGACATTTCGCTCACCAAAATCCCCCCCGTGCAATTTAGCACAAAAATAACACCATAGTTCTGACATTTCTAACAGCACCAAGTCAAGCGAGCATGAAAGCAGAATGGGGTGAGGGCGCAGCATTTCCAACGTAGTGCACAACAAGAAAAAGTCACTTCCCCTCCTCTGTGGTGTATGAAGTCAAATAGGCGCATGTGACTCTCCACGTGCACTACCTAGTGTGTAGAGAAGCTACAACCCTATTTTCTGAGATGCATACTACCGCATAGAAAAGTATACGAGCAACTTACTGTACCTACCATACTATTAAGTATGGTAGCACACAGCCCATGTGCGAGCTCACATTCGCTAAGTGAAGCAAGCGCATTATTATTTACTTTGAGTGTGAGTGCAGGCAGAGTTGAGCGCATAAAGACAAGAGATTCTGCTGTTGAACGTTCCGCTGCAAGCTCCAAATTTTGGCACGAAATAACGGCATACGTTTTAAGAAAGAAAGCGCGGGCCGTACAAAATCCCACCTCGGACGCTACCTTTCCGATGTACAATAAATGGGTCATCAAATGACGTCTGGAAATTTCAGCCAACCCTAAGGGGTGGTCCGATGCCGATAACTAAGAAAGTTATTGGCCGATTCCGATAGGATTGCGATATTACCGTGCATCCCTGGTTAAAAATACATACACCCATATGCGCATAACGAGTTAAACACTAAACAATAGCCACACACACGACACTATGAGCACAAAACTATAAGAATAATTTCCAATCAGCTGTCAGCTCTTGCTCAAAGTGTTCAGCCGTGATGACAACTTCAGCCTAATAACCCACGAGTAACCAGGAGGGGGAAGTGATGGAGGTCTAGCGGTTAGGATGCTCATCTCTGAACCAAGAGGTCATGGATTTGAACCCTACCTCCAGCACTACCACTACTGAGACCCTGAGCAAGACCCTGAGCAAGACCCTTAACCCCACGTTGCTGCAGGGAGACAGCAGTGCAGTAAAGGTAACAACGTCGACGTCTCACGCTAGCACTGCAACTCATTCACACATCATTTTGTATTTACACCATCGAAGGAGCGCTGGAAACGTGCAAGTAAGTTGTGTCGTGACTCACCGTGCATGGGGTGCCTGACGGGGGGCTGCTGAGCGGGCAGTGCCCCTACGGCGGCGTTAGCGGGCACCGCAGCAGCTGTGGCGCTCTGCCCAGGCCTAGGGATCAGCCTCTGATACCTAGGCAGCTGGGCACGTCTCTCCTCCTACACGGGGGCAAAACACAAAGCACAGTCACAAACCAGCACGGGAGGGACGCTCTCCATGCCAACTATGCCAGTCTTAGGGCTGTGCCATATGACCAATTAAAACCGTCTGCATACTTTGTCTCATCCTGTTGCTAAACTTTTACATTGGGATCAGGGTCAAAGGCATTAAAACAGTTTGGAAACAGTACGACCGCCGTCTCCACGCTGACACCTAGTGGCCACTTCAACATATTGATAATTGCTAAACAAGGACTCGGACTAGCAACGAAATTCTTTTTTTCCTGACCTTCAGAGAAATCACTCTGCAAAAGACAAACAAAAGCTTTCAACTTGACAAAAAATTTGACAGTGTTTTAATAAAATGTATTTTCTTGTGCATAAAAACTGAGAGGCTATTTCACTTGCTTGTCGGTCCTTTTCCAAACCATCAAAATGTACCATATGATAAATCAATTAGGGCTGCAACAAATCAATATAACTGACACGTGGTTGACTTCTTTGTGTTGTAAACAAATAAACACGTTAGTCGCGATTCATTTTCAAAACAAAATTTAGGAATAAACCAAAAGTTTTGAGTTTTAAAACAGGTACATACATTATTTGGTTTGAAATGTGTCTATTAGAAGTCGACCGATATTGGATTTTCAGGGCTGATATTGATACCAATTATTAAACACACAAAAAAAACTTAAAATCTTCTTACAATATTTTCACTAAACGTTAAATAATATTAAATCAACATTTAAGTAACATTATAAAACTGGGCAACTTAAATTTAAACTTAAAGGTTGTAGTATTCCAAATGAAGCAGCAGCAGGTTGTGGTGAAGAAAGCAAAGCTGCTTAGCGTGTTCTCCACTTTACCTAGATCTGGTGTGACATGTAGCACATCACAGACTGTTGTGTGCGGGACATTAAATGAAGCAGCAAGTCGAGGGCAAACAGCACAGAGAGAAAAGAGGCCAGAGTAGCTTGTAATTACTTAATATCGCTCAAAATGAAACAGACACCGCTAATCGGTCGAGCCTTAGCGTATATATTCAAATTGGCTGAAACAAGTAATTCGTTTTAAACGCATTTTGAAATCTAATTCCTACAGATTCATTGCATCTTGTACATACATCTTCTTGTCTATTTTAAATCAATTATAAAAATCATTAGTTGCAGCCCTAACACTGTTGCTGGAATTATGAGATCTATGTCATATCGCACAGCCCTAGTCATTACGTTATTCGTTACGGTACCGACATTTTCTGTCAAGCGAGGCCGAAACCGTCGTGGCAGGAAAAGTAAAAGCGTGACCGGTTAACACTCATTACTTACTGTCAAAAAAGAGGGTTAATCGGGAAAGGTGTTCGAGCACTTACCAGCGAGATATCCTCATCAGGGTGCATCAACTTACTGGTAGCACTGCCGGAGGAGAGGGTGGCCGGCTTGCTGGAGGCGGGGGCCGGGGCTTTGGCCACAGTGCTACTGGCCGGGCCGGCGGGGCTCGGGGCCGACGAGGCGGGCTGAGTGTACGCCGGGAACGTGGCTTTGGGAGGCTCCGAGCTGCTGGAGGGAGCCCCCGATACCGTCTGCTGAGCCTGGGCAGGTGTGCAGAATGGTCAATTTTAGTACATTTTCTTAAGATACTTGTTATATTGATATATTTTTCTTTTATTTTTATTATTCTGTCACCACAATAAGTCTTTTAGAGGACAAACACTAGTATGTTGTTAAAGAGACAGCACAAGAAAAAATTATTAACAGAAAAGTATTAAGTTTTACAAATATTTAAAATAGTCATGTCTCAGATTATGTCGATAAGAGCTTGTGAACGTCAGTTTCAATTAACTTTTGATTCATTTCCCAGCCCTACTGTGCACATAATAAAAGTGTACGTAAACGCTACTTACCTGTTTCTAATGGGTTTAGCAAATTCAATAGTTTTTGTAAGAAAAACATCACAATTACACTGATGAGCAAACCATTAACTGTTCCTCTGCATCAGCTAACAGCAGCGTTTCTCAGTTCCAGTCCTGGCGGCCCACCGCTCTGCACACATTCGACAATCCCGACCCACAGCACAGCTGATGCTACTGATTAGCTAATTAGCAACGTAGGAGCAGCGTGCGACAGTGCAGGAAATACAGAATATGTGCAGAGCGGTGGGCCGCCAGGACCGGAATTGAGAAACGCTGGCTAAAAGCGTGAACATGATCACATTTTTATAAAGAGGTCATAAATTAGTGGTTTATGACTAGGGCTGCGCCGATCCAATACGTGGATGGGTTATCGGTCTTAACAATTCTGGATCAGTCTCCTCCTACCAGAGAACTCATTAAAAACTAGAAGCGGATCAGCTGATACCCAAACCATCAGATGGGTCGGTGCAACCCTACTTATGATCCGGGTGCATCAGGAGCAGAGTAAATAAGCTGCTCCCTACAAGAGTGTAGCTCAAGTGCCCGGTGTGGTAAGTTTACCTGAACAGCACTAGGGAAGAGGGGCTTGGTGGCGGTGGACTGGGCTACAGGTCCGGCCGGTCTGGCAACCACTGCCGGGCTCGTAACAGGGACCGCCTGCGCCATGGGTGGCATGCCAGGCCTGGCAACGTGGGGAGGCATTCCTATAAAACGCATGCAAAAACAGAAACAGCTTCACTAGTGGACAGTAGGCAAAGGGGACGTAAAACAGGTTTCATCATAACGGACGTGGATCTGCGATTCAATTAAATTCAGCAGCATGTGATGGATATCAAACAACATCGTACACTGATTTAACACACAACAAATCACAAATCAACTAAAACTTTGTCATGATTTACTAAAAACAGATCACAAAATGACATTACAACATATGACGTTTGATATTTTCTTTTTGGCCTGATGCTACGGGACTGCTGATCATTTAATCATTGCATCAGTGAAGACCAATGTACCTTCACACGGTTTTAAGAGCATTCTACATTTTGAGGCACCATAAAAGACTAACCTGGTGGCATGCCTGGCATCATGGGTGGCATCCCATGTCCTGGGGGCATTCCTCCCATTGGCATCATACTGGCAAACAAAGGCAAAACAAGATGTAAAGCTTGAAGCAATCAATGGAGAAGAAGACTCAGAAGACGCGAGTCGTATAAAATCTCAACTTGGACTTTGGACATAACTGGCACAAGTGCTACCTTTCCAATGTACAATAAATATGCCATCAAATATCGGCTGGAAATATGGAGCAAATCTAAGCATCAGCACGACGCCGATTCTGATACGATTTCAAAATTATCGTGCATCCATAGTTCTAACTTTAAGAACAAATTTAAGAAAAATCTTAAACATTGGCAAATGACGACCAATAAATTTTAAGTGTAAAAGTAATTTGATCTCATAATTTATTCTCTTATATTTTATAATAATCTTATGATCTTTTAGTTTCTAAAAGAAGAGGGCCAAACAAAAATATATTTACCCTGGTGGCATTCCTGGCATAACTGGAGGCATTCCAGGCATCATGGGTGGCACACCTGGCATCATAGGGGGCATACCTGCAGAAATAAGAATACATTTGAAGCAGTTATGGTCACATGTAAGAACTTATTAGTTTGTTTAGATTGTTTTATTGCCATATTAGCGACTATGGCTACTTTATGGCCAAGGCAGGTACGACACAAGTTAAAATAAAAGTTAAAAACAGTAACCATACAAATAAAATAAACAACCAAATAATCTAAACACTTTTTTAAAAATCAGTATTAGTTAAGAAGTCTAAAATTTTCAGCGGTGGGACCTTAATAAACACCACAGAAAATGTTTCATTTACACACTCTCTTATCCAGAGCGACTTCTATTCTTCTAATTTCAGGGAGAGAGCAGCTTGGGGTTAAGGGTCTTGCTCAGGGATCTAATGAGGGTATCACTGCAGGCAGGGTTTGATCCCACAACCTCTTGGTCCAGAGGCAAGTGTCCTAACCACTAGACCACCACCACCACCCCATTAAGGCTGCTATTTATCCCTGTAGTCGGGAGCCCACCTGAGTAGCCGGCGGGGGGCATGCCGTGGTGGCCGGGGGGCACGCCGGGCTGGGCCATGGGGGGCATGTAGGCGGCGGCCTGCGGCTGGGGGGTCGCCTGAGGGAAGGCAGAAGTCCCTGCCTCTTCATCGTCTTCGTCCTCATCCGAGTCGTCCTGGTTCTGTTTTTTCTTTTGGCTTTCTGCTCAAAACAATAATTAACGAATGCATTTAACACAAGAAAAGATCAAGAGTCTCATCCAACAATTAGAAGTTTGTTCTTGTAAGTCATTTACGCTTGTCATTTAAAGGATGGGTTGAAACATCTTATTGCTCAGTTATTTTTAATATTATTATTAATGCACTCTATAACAACACTAACTTACATCTACTACATTTAACATACAGAAATTATAGTTGAGTCTTTATAATAACATTTAGATAATTAAGCTACATTCAGACTTTAAACTTGGATTTTACTTTATTACTTTACTACTACACTTAATTATACGGTAGGTAAGGTGCTCTCATCATACTTTTCTATGTGGTAGTACGCATCTCAGGAAGTAGCCGGGATTGTAGCTTAACGGCTCTCTACGCACACGATCAACACTCTTTGACTTGGTACACTACACAGGGCGGGAAGTGAGTTTCTTAAGACGTTGTGCACTACGCTGGAAATGCTCTGCCCTCGCTCCACTCTGCTTTCATGCTCACTTGACTGCAAGATTATTTATTTGTCACATGCAAATTATACAGGTACAACATGCAGTGAAATGTATTGTGAAATGTCAGAGTTATGCCGTTATTTTTGTGCCAAAATTCTAAGTGTGTAGTGGAAACAGTCTTTACGCATGCAACTCCGCCTTCCTCATTTATTGGCATGAGCATCGGCAGATGTAAGCATGAAAATATCGGCTATCGGTCAATAATTCCCTTATCGTGCATCGCTAAATCTTAAATAAGCAAACGTGTGAATGTCAGAATCAAATTTCCTTTTAAGAATGGTGGTTGATTGAGGCCTGATAACCATAACTAGCAGCTCTGGATTCCCACCTTGAGATTTCTGTTCTAGTAACCGCCGCCGCTCTTGCATGTCTTTCTCTGGAATGCCCTCCATGCCATAGATCTCCAACTCGATGTCTGTTCTGCCCGGGATGGCGTTGGGAACCCCGTCTATCGTTTCTTTGTGCACCTGGAAAGAAATCAACATTTACATAAGGCAGCTTCCTCCATACAAACTACACCAACACACACGTTATTGAATATAAAACAGTAGAGTTCGAGGCCGAGCACTTACCTGCATACAGTGTATGGCTAACCCTGGTCCCGTGTACAGCTTTTTGTGACATATGTGACATTTAAAATGCTTGGCCTTTTGGTGCTGTATGAGAATCTTCTCGTCGTCAAAGTCTCTGTTGCAGTACCTTGGGGAGAGTTGTTAAGGCTCAGAACTAAGCCTGTAGACTCTATGTGACTACTTAACAGTAGAACCAGGTTTTTAAAAATCCCTCAGATTTCAAAGACAAAGAAAGTGAGTGATTATTTCTCATTACGAACACACCCCACAACCAATTGTGACCTCTACAATCAACCCATCCATGGAAGAGCAGCGGGGAGCATTTTTTTTTTCAGCACCCAGCGAGCACCTCAGGGGTATCTTTACCGGCCCGGGACTTGAACCAGCAACCCTGAGATAACGGGGCCAACTGCTCAACCGTTACAGTACCAACTGCCCCACAACGGGTAGTTTAAACTACACAACCCGGCTGTAGTTTGTCACGAAACGAAGATTTGGCGCATTGGTCAAAAAACAGTGCGATCAGTCATATCGCTCATCCCTAGTTGTTACTTAATGTCTGATGAGTTTGAACTACACAACTTGGATGTCATTTTCAGTCAGAAAAACAAAGATGTATCGCCCGTACCTAGGTATTATTTAACTAGGGAATTTAAACTACACAACCTACCTGTAGTTTGTCATGAAACAAATATTTATCGCCATCCCTAAATATTACTAATGTCTGAGCAGTTTAAGCTACACAACCTGGCTTCAGTTTGTCATAAAACAAACATTTCCACCCATCCCTAAATATTATTAATGTCTGAGCAGTTTAAACTACACCGCCTGGCTTCAGTTTGTCATAAAACAAATATTTGCCACCCACCCCTAAATATTATTAATGTTTGAGCAGTTTAAACTACACAACCTGCCTGTAGTTTGTCATAAAACAAATATTTATTGCCATCCCTAAATATTATTAATGTTTGAGCAGTTTAAACTACACCACCTGGCTTCAGTTCGTCATAAAACAAATATTTACCGGCATCCCTAAATATTATTAATGTCTGAGCAGTTTAAACTACACAACCTGACTTCAGTTAGTCACAAAATAAAAATTTATATTGGTCCAGAAATATCGTGACACTAATGTGTGATATGGCCCGGCCTAGCTATTATTTAACGTCTGGAGAGTTTAAACTACATGATCTGTCTATACTTTTCAGTAACTAAATAAATATATATCGCCCATCCCTGAATATTAATGAGCTAGGGGGTTTATACTACACGATCTGAATGCAGTTTGTCACGGAACGAAGGTTTATGGTACTGGTACAGAAATACTGTGATATGGATGAGTGATACCGCCCAGCCCTGGTTATTATTTAACGTGTGGGGAGTTTAAACTACATGATCTGCCTGTAGTTTTCAATAACTAAATAAATATTTATCGCCCATCCCTGAATATTAATGAGCTAGTGGGTTTATACTACACGATCTGAACGCAGTTTGTCACGGAACGAAGGTTTATGGTACTGGTACAGAAATATTGTGATATGGATGAGTGATACCGCCCAGCCCTGGTTATTATTTAACGTGTGGGGAGTTTAAACTACATGATCTGCCTGTAGTTTTCAATAACTAAATAAATATTTATCGCCCATCCCTGAATATTAATGAGCTAGTGGGTTTATACTACACGATCTGAACGCAGTTTGTCACGGAACGAAGGTTTATGGTACTGGTACAGAAATATTGTGATATGGATGAGTGATACCGCCCAGCCCTGGTTATTATTTAACGTGTGGGGAGTTTAAGCATTAGCGCGCTTAGCTTAGCTTCATTACCGCCTCACACACCAGACTGGCTAAATATTAATCACGACCATTAACTAATATTAATTAAGTCGCGCTAATTGTTGAGCCGCGCGTCGTCCAAACAACAAGGCGGAAAGGAGAACAAACAATCCGGCTCGAAACCTCCCGAAACAGCCCCATCGTGAAGGATACCAGCACCACAGCTTCATCACTTCTTCTTCTTCCTCCCCATCGCGACTCTCAGCTCCACTCGGCCTCAGAAAATACTCACTGACTTACTCCACACGCCGCGGATAAAACCCACTCACTCACTCGCACTCTCACGGTAAAAATAAGCGCTAGCGCGGGACACGCGCCTCTTACCACAGTGCAGCGCGGCCAGCAGCACAGCGGCGTAGCGGGGGGGGCGTGGCCTCGAGATCACAAGGTCGCCTTTATTTGAGTAGAAACGAGTTTTTAATATATGTGTATATATATTTTTTTTAATTAATTAATTTGTTTATTTATTCACTTTCAGTTCATTTTATACTGTCGGTGTTATTTTTGTAGAAGTGTGTGTTTTTATTTGAACAAGCGCTGATTAAAAAAATCTTTTTCATCTCACTGAAACTGTCGGCTTTATTTTTGATTTAAATGTTTTTAATTTTATTATCATTTTATCGGTCAGGATTTCAACAAGTGCAATGTTGTTTGTATCTCTGTAGTTTATGTTTCTGATGTATTCCTTTATCTTTATTTCTACTAGTACACACACACACACACACACACACAGTAGGAATAAGATAGATAGATAAATAAAATAAATTAATAAATAAAAATATCTTTTTACCGGTCGGTATTTAAAGAGTTTGTTTTGTTTTTTATTTTAAGCGTTCTGCCTTTTATTCTTTTGTTCTATTTATAGATGCTGTCGGCTTCCTTTAATAGAAATGTTTTGTTTTTAAAATAAAAACACGTTTTACCAATGTGTTTTAAAATGTGTTAATGTGTTTTATCTTTGATTGTGTTTTTAATGAATAAATCAATGGAGTAATGAATTAATTAATCAATTTACACATTGTCGGCTTTATTATTATTATTATTATTATTTTATTTTATTATTTTTATTTTTATTTTTATTTTTATTTTTATTTTTATTTTATTTTATTTATTTATTTTTACCGCTCGTGTTTTAAAAAGTATTAATCGGTATTTTTTGGCCGCACTGTTTGTGGTGTTAATACTGGTTTTGTGTGGTGGTTATTTATTTATTCAGTTATTTGTATATAAGCTCCACAGCCCGTTAGCTATCGCTCCCTGCGTGTCACTGCCGACCGGAAGTGTGTCTGAGTGGCTGATCTCGGTCTGTAGTGTTTAGAGTCCCACGTTATTCTGTTCTGCAGCAGCAGAGGGTGATATTTACACAGTTACTACAGAAAATCCCAAACTCAGACCTCATAGCTGAGTAATTAACATGTTTAAAAGCCTTAAAAATATATATATAAATTTAATTAAAGAAAGATATAATAGAGCCTAGACTTAAAAAATGATAAAAGTGCTCAATGACACAAATACATTAGAGAGGTTTCTGGAGAAACTATGTGATTACTGTGCTGAAAGGAGACAGGCTTAAGTGGGGGAAAATGTAAAAACGAGAAATAAAGTTTAAAAATGGAAAAGTGTCCAAAGTAAACAAGCTGTTAAAAGTTCCAAAAAGTGTGGATAAAAATGTAGAAACAGGAGAAATATGTGAAGAAATGAGTAAAAATGAGAAATAAAGTTTAAAAAGGAGGAATGAAGTGGTTCGGTGGGATGAAGTGGTCAGGATGATGAAAATTACACATTCAAGTCAGTGGAGGGAAAAATCTGAAAATCACCTTTTGACCTAATCTGAGAGGAAAAGAGAAATGTTGGAGACTACTGACAAAACAGTAACTTCCAGCTTTTCTTCAATGAGCAGAAAGTTTTGCTGCTGAGACATGAAAACTGATTAAAATGCATTGAAGTGAATGAGGGAAGAATAAGGGATGATAAAAGTAAGAAAAAGACCAGTGCGGGAAGAAACAGATCGAGATGCGTGTTCAGTGAGGTGGTCTGAGGTGGGATAAGAACCGTGTTGACTGTCGTGTGAAAACGAAGCTTTCGAGTCTCGCAGCTCATGTATTCTTAATGAGAGAAAACAAATGGGTTCATATGGGAAAAATAAACAACAGAACAAAAGGATGAAAAAGATGAGTGCAGGTCAGGACGGTTACAGATATCCGAAGAGGCACTGTTAAGAATACTGCATCCTGACTTGACAAAATTTTTATGTCTATTTCTAGCCTCAAATTATATTTAAAACTCCCTGTCTAGTTTAAAATGTATATTGCATATTGTCTGGTTTAAAATGTATATTGTTTAATGTATATTTTAGTATTTTTACTTATTTATTGTCTATTCCATGTGCCTAGTCGTGCCACTGCCTATTTATTCTCTGTTCTACTGTTCTTTGTTTGTTTGCACTGGAAATAACCTGGAGCCACGTCGTCTCGTCTCTCTATGTATCTGTACAGTATATAGCAGAGATGACAAAGTTGACTTTGACTTGACTTTGACATGAGCTCTGAGAATTTGGTGGCTTTACACCGGCTGCACACTAAGAAGTCTAGATTGGAGCTCTGTGTTAGTCTATGGGGGAACAAAACGGACAGAAAAATGGACAGAACTCGTGAACGAGTGTATGTATCAAAAATGTGTATAAAATCACCCTGCACCACTATAGGCCACATGTTTTTGAGTTGGAGCGAAGCTTTTCGCACAAAAACTGTAGGAGGAGTAACTCAGAAAAAGTGTGTGGAATAAATGCCGGAGTGCTTAATGCAATTACATAATGATAAATGGGGTGAGAACTGGTTTTATAATCTATGTTAATGGATCTTGGAGTAGAAGGTGGAAAATTTTCAAGCTCAGATCTAAATAAATACATCAGATAATGTTCTTGTGCTTTATATCCGCAGGCCTCGTTTGTGCATCGTTATCAGTTACGTAAAGTCTTTTCTTAAAATAGGAGGGGAGAAATCTGACCCAAAGTTTTTGTTGTGTCAGAGAATCACAAAGGCTTGCACAAAAGCCAGAGAGCAAATGTAATGCATCTCAATATAAACTGCAGCTAATACGCATACGTTCTGCTCTGTTACATTTGCACACTGTTTATACTGATACTGTTTATATATTTTATTACTTTAGTTTCAGCCTTTCAACAAACACGCTTTCAAAGGATGCAACATAAAGTGAAAGTGAGTGATAATTTGTCATTAACATGCCACAGCACAGCACACAGTGCACCACAACCAAATGTGACCTCTGCATTTGACCCATCCGTGAAGGAGCAGTGGGCAGTAACATGGGCAGCACTCGGGGAGCAGTACTTGGGGACGGTACCTCGCTCATGAGTACCTCAGAGGTAACTTTACCGGTCTGGGATTCGAATCCACGACCTTCTGATCACGGGGTGAACGTCCTAACCATTACGCCATCATCTGTCCGGCCACATGTAGCTTCGCCACATTTTCGCCTAATTATCGTCATCGTCAAAGTATTGAGATATAAATATTTGCCAACAATGTAGTCATGTTGTGCTTCTCATTCTGTGTGCTGTGCTGTGTTCACAATGACAAATAATCCCATATGTAAATACTGAATATTGAAAACTAAACTGCCAACAAAAAAAGAAAATTAAAAAAATGACTCTTTTCCATCATAAGACAGTTTAATGAATTCCCATATTTACATATCAAATCTACAAAATACGCACATGTTAAAATAGATTCGGCGAGCGTAGTCTCGGTCGGTGCCGCAAACAGCCCTTAGTGCATTTCTCCTCGGATCGAGACGCAACACAAGAACGCAGCTGAATTTCTTAGAAAAATAGCTGGCAATGAAAATGTTCCAGTTCTCATCAGAGCTCACACAGCAGTGGAACGTGAGGTACGTGATATTTCAGCGCATTATGGTTGAGGATTTTTAAGGAGCGGTTGATTGCTCGAGGTCAGGGTTGAGGTTGAGGTCGAGGTCAGGGCGAATCTGGATTTCGTTTTGTCTGCCGAAAGGTCCTGCGTGAAGCTGAAAGAGCTGATCTCGAGTCAGTCACTAAAACGATGTGGGTTTTTAATGCCTTGTTCACACTGCACGCTTCTGAAAGCGGTAAGATCCTCGTACTGTCGAAGGAGGACTCACATTAAAATTGTTATTTTGCTTCTGTGATTAATTCAATTGCAGTTCGTCCTCCTCACCACTAGGGGAGTCAGGGTTGAGTTCTGAAAGCATTTACGGTTCCAGTATTTAAGGACCATAAAGTAGCTGAGAAATTGCAAAGCATTGCCGTTTTTAGGGGTCCAAGCACAGGTGCTACGGAACCCTCTTGTAATTGTTCTGTTTTTTTCTTTATTATTATTATTATTAATAATATTATTATTATTAATTTGCTACATAACGGATTGTGCAGCTTGAACAGCAAGCCGCAGAAAGCTGAAATTTTCAGGGTTGGCGCCCCCTATTGTTAAAATCTCAGCACAGGCCGTAAAGCGTAATGATAAGCCTGTCATTTGTGCTATAGCAAAGGAAAGCGATTTGACCTTTAGGGGTGCTTAAAAAAACAACATAAATTTATGCAGTCTGATTTACCAAGGCGCTAATTGAACGACAGGGAGCGCTAAAATGCTACATAATTTTTTATTAAATCAGCGTATGACATTGTCTTATACCGATCTTGAATCCTGAACTGAATCGAATGGAAATCGCATCGTTGCAGACTTTGTGAAGCCAGCAGTCCTCGTTTCGTCGTCCACTGTATCGATATATCGTATCGTCACAGAACTTGTGATACACTCCCAGAATGAACAAGGCTTAATGTCCACTTCAGACTGACCGCTAGCACCGTCTTAACAGAACAAGGACACACACACACCACGTACACACTTGATTACCATGTAACACATAAACCTGGCCAATATACTATAGCTATAAAGCTATATATATATATATATCAGTACAGACCATGTACCATATTTACCTTCATATTATATGACACTATATGCAATCTGACAGTTAATCTTACACCAACAAATTCAAATTATAATCAAGGATTCCTCATATCATGCACGTACTAACTTTCAGCGTTAATTTAATGGATTTAATCAATTTATTGAATTTTGTTTTGTCAGAAATGAATTGTTCAAGAGGCTCAAAAATGGTTATATTCAAATGTTTATCAATCTTCCATTCGTTTTTCCAATGAAAAGCAAAACCCAAAAAGCATGTTGCTTCTAAAAACGGATAACGAGTAGACATGGCACGATACCACTTACTTATGTCCGATACCGATATTGTAAATTTGTATATCTGCCGATACCTGACTGTCTGGATGCATGACTGAGATTATTCTGTTCTGCTTAAGGAAACACTTGACTTAAATCCTGTTTTCCTACTAAAACAATGTAATAATTACACCCCCATATGTATACGCTAAATGATTTATTATTAAAATAACATCTCAAACATGATTCCTTTAAACACAGTCGTGTCATTTAGTGACGCTCCCTAATCCTGTGGCGCTAAAAGCATCACAGAGATTGTGAGTGAGAGCTGGTGTTGTTCAGGAAGTTAAACAGTATAATGGTGTGATGTGCTTTTGGGCTTGTAGTGTGTTGTGTTGCTTGTTCTGCTCATTGTCATATCAATATGTAGGAATTAGTGTAAATGTCGAACAATAAACCAGCGACACTATTCATGCCACTGATACCCGATCCAGCTTTTTGAGTCGTTATCAGACCGATCTACGCATCGGATTGGTGCCATCTTTAATATACGGTTTCGTTTAACAAACAAATGATGGATTAAAATGGACTGTGACTGTGTTTTTCGTGTTGTCCATATTTTATTTGAGTGTAACTTGGTAAATCGGCCAACGACTTGTTATCCACGTTTTTGGTTTTGGAAACAAGTACGGAATCAACTGTTTTTGAGTTTTGGGTTTAAGTTTTAATTGAAAAACATAGATGAATGAGACATGGATTAATATAAATTCTATGTATAGTTTTAATACTCGGATTAAAATCTTTTGCAGAAAAATATCCAAAATTAGGAATTCGAGTTTTGATAGACGTTAAATGTCAACATTTATGTTCAACATTTAAAAGACTTAGACCCTTTAACTTTGAATGTTATTAGTTAAACCTGTCTTAAAACTTTGGGCAAAATTAATAATAATAAAACACACCAAACTCTTATAGATGCAACTTCTCATTTTCATCTAGTAAAAATATAACAACCAGTAGAAAGTCAAGTTGATCAAACACCAACTGTCTCACACATTTAAATATCTCCAGTTAAACTCCACACAACGAAGGAACACTGCACATATCCCAAAAAACTATGGCAAATTCACTCCAACACGTTCCTCATTTTACAATCGACACATTCTTAAAGACATGGATCTCATCCGACAGCGTGTGGACGTTGGTGGAATGTAGTTTGGTTGACGTTTAAAGAATTCGTTCAGTTGAAATGCTGACGTGATTAATTTGCAAAAATTAAATGAATGAACCACACACTGATTATGTACATTTAATTCTTCTTCGCCAAATTATTAAGACCGCATGCAATTAAATGTTTTCATTTTTTCCCATTTTTTTTTAGTTAACACAAAATGTGAAAAACAGGAAAATAATTCGATATTTAATTTTTTACAATTTCGCTTTAAACGCATATTGAAAAAAGACTAATTCTGGGCGGTTTGAATTTAAACGTAAAAAATTAATGAATTATATGCAGATGCTACATATTATTTATATATATTGTCTTTGTTATGCTACATTTCTGGAGAGCTGTGCGTCAGGCGTCAAGGCGTTGCTACGGAGACAGTCGGATGCTGAATTACAGGTTACTTTTGGGCGTTTGCTTGAGGTTGATGGATTTTTAGGCACTAATGAAGACATTGCTGTGGGTCGGAGCAGTGAGGTACTCGGCTTTTGGTTGTAAAGCTGCTAAAAAACCATAGTAACTGGCTATTCGGCAGCTCAAACACACACACACACTAATAAAACACACATGTCATGGCGACGGGGACAGCTTGATGTGGAGTAGGCCATCCCGTCGTCATCGCAACGGGAGGCAGTTTGACGTGGAACAGGCCATCCGGTCGTCACGACGACGGGGCAGCTTGACACGGAGCAGGCCGTCCGGTTGTCACAGCAACGGGGGCAGCTTGATGGGTAGCAGGCCGTCCGGTCTTCATAGCCACGGGGCCACGTGGAGAAGGCCATCCAGTTTTTACGGCGACGGGGGCAGCTTGAAGCGGAGCAGGCCGTCCAGTCGCCACGGCAACGGAGGCAGCTCGATGCATAGCAGGCCGTCCAGTCGTCACGGCGACGGGGGCAGCTTGACGTGGAGAAGGCCATACGCAAAGATGTTCCAGAAGACGGCGCAGACGAGGAAGAGCGCGTAGGCGGAGAGAAAGATCCAGAAGAGGGAGCGCTGGTGCAGGCGCTGCTCGTAGTTGTGCAGCACTAACACACCCAGTGTCAGTCCCACACACACTCCACCCAGATGCGCCGCGAAGCTCGGGTTGGGACACGGCGGCAGCACCGGGGGGTAGAAACGCAGCCACACCGCTCGACCAAACTCCACACTCACTACAGCAGCAGAGGAGAGAGAGAAAGAGTAAGAAACAGAATCAAAGAGACAGACAGACAGAGAGAGAGGGGGATGTGGGAAGGAAGGAAGGAAAAAAAGAAAAAGAAAGCAAGCAAGAAAGAAAGAACTTACTGCAGACCAGAGCCATGGCCATCCTGAAGAGCTTAAACTGACACTTCATCCCTGACCAGTTCTGACGTGGGGGGGAGAGAGAAGGAGAGAGATACAGAGAAAGAGTTAAAGATAGAAAGAGAAAGAGAGGAGGACAGGAAGAGAGAGGGAGTGATGGAGAAACAAAGGGTAGAGAGAAGGCAGAGAAAGAGATGGAAGAACGAACAATAGAGTAAGAAAAAAGACGGTAGTGAGGGAGAAGGGCAAGAGAAAGTGAGAGAAAGACAGACACAGAGTGGAGGAGATGACGAGAGAGAGAAACAGGGAGGAAGAAAGAAATACAGAAAAAGAGGGAGAGAGAGAGAAACATTGAGTTATTGTGTATATCTGGATTCATCCCTCTCTCCCTCCCTCCCTCTTCACCAGCTGCAATCACACTCACGGCTGCTCTTATCTGACCTGAGTCACACTGATTTGTGGTCAGTTTTAAATATGATTTCCATATCAGCTTTACAGACTGACCACAGCCTGCTGCACCCAGATCAGTTAAAGCTGCCGTGTGTAACCCAAGCCCTAAACACACACACACACACACACACAAACCAAAACTTACAACTATCTTTGTGGGGACTCCACAGCCTCCCATAATGACTGTATGTATATAGTTTTACACCTGACCCTAAACCTAACCCTAACCTTAACCTCAGTGACCAAATGCACATATTTTATCTCTTTTAGTTTCTCAAATAAAACAAGCACATTTTCTATAAAGTCATTTTTCCTCATGAAGACCTCTCAAATGTCCCCACAAAGCCCCAATAAAAACAATAAAAGTGCTTTTAGGGGACAAAAATGTTCCCACAACGCATAAAAACATAAAAACTTAAAAGTAATGTAAGTCCTCTAAAAGAGCAGAAAAGTGTGTGTGTGTGTGAGTGTGAATGAGCTGAGTGTGGAAAACAGCTCCTGTTAATATTTGATGACCGCAGACGGGATATTATCTGCCATACGAGGGTCAGTTGAGGTCAGTGGTGGAAAATAATTATTAAAATTATTTAAAAGCACAAAGTGAGATTATTAAGAACCAGAATTAGAAAATAAATGTAATTTAGGTTGTTTCAAATCACAAACATTGTTTTTAAAGTCTGTCTGGCATTCTCTGGCTTCTCCTCTACTCAATAACTTTTACAACATTTATGAAAGATTATTACATACAGAATTATGTGTCATGATGTGTTTATGTGTTTTATGATTATTAGATTCATTGAAATATTTTATTTATTGAAATATCTTTTATTTGTATAAGCCCGTGCTGATGTTTGCAGTGATTTAGACCACAATGGCCATAAAGTTACATTCTTCAAAGTTGATAAATAGCATTATTTCATAATAAAAACTATACTCCTTTAAACTAGTATATTAAAGCAATATTACAAAAATAAATGCAATTATATATAGGTAATCTATAGACAATCATTGTCGTTTCCCGCAAAATGATGAGCCATACGTCAGCGAACTCACTTCCTTGTTGTGTTTAGAAGATGCAGGAAACGTCTCACATTTACCTTCAAAAATAACTAAATGATTAATGGTTAATAAAAAAAAAGATTTTGTGGGGCAACTTTAACTTTCTCCCGCAACTTTATTGCAACAAAACACCTAAAAGCACAGCAACTTTCATCACAATTTTTTTTAAAAGCTGCCGCAAAATCAGGCATTTTAGACCTGAACAATCTCAAACAATACCTGCGCAATCCTGGAGAGACTGATATATTAATAAAATACAAAATATAAACTAGAGCTGCATTTCCACAAGAAAACACCAGTGTGTTGCTCAGGTTTTGTAGCTGTGACATGAACTGCTCCAGTAGAGAGACTTTGATTAAAATGCATTGAAGTGAATGGTGAAAGAACGAGGGATGATTTCAGTAAGTAAAAGATGAGTGCAGGTGGAAACAGATTGAGGTGTGTGTTCAGTGAGGTGGTCTGAGGCGACAGAGAGAGAGAGAGAGAGAGAGAGAGAGAGAGAACAGAGAATTTAAGTGAGTGATTGTCATTGTGAACACAGCACCAAAACAAAACGTCAGTTCTGCATGTGACCCATCCATGGAAAGGCATTGGGCAACTGTTTTTATCAGGGCTTTTGATACCTTGAGTACCATGAGTACCTCAGTGGTACCTTTCCACTTTCGGACAGATCACGAGACTAGCTCTAACTGTTAAACATTTCTGTAAGGCTGAGTGAAATGTAGCAGTCCACTGAGTACTTGATTTCAGTTTACAGGAGCTGCAGGTTCAGACAGACTGACTAAAGGTGGTGTGTTTGAGCAGAGACAGCGTCTTGTAATTACACGGCCAGCTTCTGCAAACACACACACACACACACACGATTACATGGTCCCACACACTGCAAACAAGCGCCAGACAGACATATACACACAGCTGCTGCATTTATCACAACCACAATCCAGCAAAATCCATGATAGCTTCATGTGTTTACAATGGAGTGCAGCTGGAGCAGTTGTATGATGCTTGTGACCTTTCGAAAAAGAATAGTTAACAGGTTCCAAGACTAAATATTCAAAATTCTTTATTTCTCACATGCATTTTTATACAAATAACACAATGTAATGAAATATAATTAAAATAGAAATGAATTAACAGATCAAGTTAAAGAAAACTTTCAAGTAAATCTAGAAATAAAAAATATAGTTTTTATAAAATGTATTTAATGTATATAAAAGTGTTTCCTATAGATTTATTCTATAAATTGCATACATGAAACATACCATATAACTGTGTTACTATATAACTATATAACTACAGTATATAAATTGAATATTACTATATATAAGTATTAACCTATATATACACCAATAAATTACTATGTACTGTAAATGTATACAATATAACTATATAACTACAACTATCTTTGTAACTATATACAATATAAATATATACAAATATTTACAAATTACACTGCAAAAATAGAGAAATCTTAACAAGCCAGAAAATCTTGAAGAAAAAAAATAGATTTTATTTTATTTTTATTTAAGAATAACTTACTAGACTAGACTTGTATGTGTGAGACAAATAATCTAATAATTTTAAAGAAACGCTGGCTACAAATTATCTTATTAAAAGAAAAATGTATTGATTATAAGAACTGTAAAATGAAATAAAAGAAATTTAATTAAGAGAACGGACAGGTTCTAATGCTCTCCACTACGAGTTAGGAAATTCACGACTTTGCTTATTTTAAGAATATTTACGCTAAAAAATGGAAAAATAGAAAGATTTTTTTTCTTGTTTTAGGAAATCTTAACAATATAAATTTTCTCACTATGCTGGAAGATAATTTTGCTTGATTCTGGTACCTTTTTTCTTATTGTTCTTTTCTTTTTCTTATTTTCTGACACAGATTTTTTGCAGTGTACACATTACTATTTACAAGTATAGATTTTTATATAACAACATTCTATGTACTGTTACTATTTAGAATATAACAATGTAAATTACACATTACTATATATCTGTATAAATTACTATATAACTGCATACTATACTGAAACAACTTACTATATAACTATATAAATTACATGTTATTATAAATAACTATATACCTATACATTACTATATACTGTAAATATATATATATCTCACTATATAACTACATACTATATAGTGTAACTATATACAATGTTACTATATAACTATATTTGAAAAGACATATTATTATCAATCACTTTATAGCCATAAATCACTATATAACAAACTATGCAAAATGCAGTGTCCTTTTGTTGTGAAATAGAACGCAGAAAATGTTATCTATCTATCTATCTATCTATCTATCTATCTATCTATCTATCTATCTATCTATCTATCTATCTATCTCTGTTTCTTTCTTCCTTTCATTCTATGTGTTGTGTGTCAAGTTTGGTGCAGGGTCTTGTTGTGCCTCTGCCTCCACATGTTCTGTGTGTGTGTGCTTGAGATGATGCTTGAGAGATGCAGAAGGTGCTAAAACACGTGTAAAACAGAATTTCTTCACACCTCTATAACGAGAGCGAGATGGAGCTGCTAGCGTCAGCACTCCACAAATAATACTGCATTTTATACGTGTACAGCTTCTTTCAAAACGAGCTCTGTTTGTGTATGTGTGTGTGTGTGTGTGTTTATTTCACAGCACTCCATCGTATCACGTAATAAATCACACCATAATTAGGAATAATAACTAAGGTCAATATCAATGAATATGTAAACGATGTTACTCCACATTATAATCTCCACGCAGACGCTCCCACTTCCATGAATCGATTTGTCATTTGCCAGATGCTCAGGGGAGAAATGACTACGCACAAACACACACACACACACACACACACGTTTTGCTGTCTGCATGCTGATTTATGACATCTAATTTCACGCAGTGACTCAAACTAAAGGCCACAGCAGCTGGCTCCTTAAACGCCGTCTCCTAATAGGACCATACAGACTCTCACACACACACACACACACATTTTTGGAAAAGTTCTGCATTTGTTTGTCTTTACTACATATTCTCTGGACCAACCAGAGCACATCACACTGCATGGTGTACTTGTATGAACATCGTTTATTCTATTAAGAAACTTGCAAAAATGAGCTAACTGCCAGCAGCAGTGTCCTCAAACAAGTCCTGAGATGAGAAGAGGTCATGTTCTCTAAAATACATTCCAGAAATGCATGACGAATTTTGCAGGTGTGTGTAAGTGTGTGTTTCTGTTCTGTTTCTGCCATCTTCCATTCACACACTATAGCGACAGAATATAGTTCTTCCCCAAGATACACACACACACACATTCTTGTATTTATTATACTGTGGGGACTCATATCTTGGTCAGGGTTTGTGGGGACCTCACGTTTCTGACGTCTTAGATCCATCACACTCACTCTCTCATACACATATTCTTGTATTTGTTATACTGTGGGGACTCATATCTTGGTCAGGGTTTGTGGGGACCTCACATTTCTGACATCTTAGACCCATCACACTCACTCTCTCATACACATATTCTTGTATTTGTTATATTGTGGGGACTCATATCTTGGTTAGGGTTTGTGGGGACCTCACGTTTCTGACGTCTTAGATCCATCACACTCACTCTCTCACACACATATTCTTGTAATTGTCAAACTGTAGAGACGCCACTTTCTTGAGGTCTCTCTCAGACACAAATACACATTCACACAAATTGTATTCATCACATTCTGGGGACACATGTCTTGGTCAGGGTTTGTGGGGACATACATGGGCATGCATACAAACATACACACACACACACACACACAACTGAAATATAACACAGAGAAAGGCACCTTGATTCATCCCTAAGGCTGCAAATTAAAACAGAAATTAAGAATAATTAATTGAATAATGTTACAATAAACTAAACAAAATAAAATATGCAAAACATATATGGATAAATATATATATTTTTGTACAGTATTGTATAAACACGATGTTAACTGAAAATTTGGTAAATATCCAAAAAGATTTTTTATGACTAATAAAAAAATCTTTTATGACTAACAAAAGAAATTACATGCAATTTATATTATTTATATAATGAATGAATGATTTCTGGAAATTGTCTAGTGGGAGCAGGTAGTGCTTGTTCCCACTAAACCATTTTCAGAAATGATATATAATTTCTAGAATATGATTAGAAATTCTAGAATATAATATAATGTCTGGAAACTGCCCAGTGGAAAGAAGTGCAGCCTGTTCCCAGCTCACCTGTTTGTAACTGAAATTAAGTGAAAGACGTCTGAGCTGTACTCACCTGCCAGAACTCCACACATGTAGATGAGTCCGATGCGAGCAGCGCCGTGAACCATCTCCAGCGGGACACCAACCAGCAGCTGCATGGCCATGTTCAAACCCAGGTGCTCGATCCTAACACACACACACGCCCAGTCAGCTAGGGGCACGCAGCATTAGTTAAGTTATACATTACCTTACATTAAAGTGTTATATTTAATGTTACACATGTATATTTAACCCTATATATCACTTCAAAATATCTAAATATAACAGCTGAATTTCCTATTAAATTTAATATTCTGTATAATTAAATCAATTCAATACACGGACATATTTAAAGCATGTTTGCACACGTTTTTCTCCTATATATTTAATAAGTCTTAATATTCTGAAGTATTAAAAATCAGTTTTTCCCCATCAAGCAAATCCATCAAGTGGCTGTAGGTTTGTAGAATAAATCTCTGCTTTAGGAAAATGCAATATAAGTCAGAGCAAAAAACCATCGACGTGATAAAAAAACGTCATCTGCCATCCATAAAAGCACTCGGACTCTTAGATCCAGCTGCAAATCAGGCTGTGATTAAAATCTACTTTGCCCGGAACTAGTGCCTGGGCGAAAGACTTTACCCACGAGCTTACATTCCAGCTGTGAAGGGGAAACACAGACGTAATCCTCACTAACACATACACACACACAATCCAACATCTTCCATCACCAAACCAGCTGTCCCGGCTCAGGAGGAATGGGACGCGACCACCAGACCCTCAATACAAGGCAGATTTGGAACAACATGAACGTAGACCTGGATTATCACACGGCTACATGTCTGATACAGAATGATGTGGAAACCATCCAAAAAGATGCATAAATGTGGTGATTACTCCCATGTTGCTAAATGGGACAGTTTCAGTGCTCTATTTATCAAAAAGTCTGATCTACACCCAAAAAAGAGAACTCTGTACCTTCGCCTATAAGTTTGGCAAAACTTCTTTCACTGTTGCATTTACAATTACATTTTAATACTTAATGTCTAGCTTTGCTCATAGCCCAAAGCCTAACCCTAACCCCAAAGATTTTTCTAATTTCCTGCATTAAAAATTAAAATGATTTTTATATTTCCAACCATAAAAGTATAGCTACAATACCTTTTGAAATAACAATGATCACAAACGACCATATTTACGTATTAACAAAATATGACAATGTTAACGATGAATGACAAAATGTCCGTTTAAAATTAAATTTGACAACAATTATAAGTTTCATTGCAGTTAAGTTATAAAGAATATTCAAAATGCCCTCTTTTCATATGGACACAGTCAGGGTTAGGATTAGGGTTAGTCATCAACACTCTTTGTCAATCTGGTAACCAATGATGTTTGGATATCTTTGTACAATTTTTGGAAGATATTGTAGCTACACATTTAAGATGTTGGTTCAGTTGTTAGTGTAATAGTTAGGAAGTTGGCCCCATTATCGGAAAGTTTCCAGTTCAAGTCCTAGACCATAAAACCTACCAGGGAGAGAGGCACCATCCCCAAGCTGCCCACTGCTTCTTCACGGATGGGTGAAATGCAGAGGTCACATTTGGTTGTAGTCCCTTATTAGAACAAAAAGTTTATGCCAGATTTCCGGCAAACTTGTGGAAAATTTTGCCACAAGTGTGCCATTCTCAGCCAATAGTGGCAAATATATTTGCCAAAATTTACAATTTTGCTGGAAGTCCACCACACGTTTGCCCCAAACCTAACTTGGGGCAACATTGCCAAAGGTTAATGACAACTGTTAGTCAAAAGCCTAAATATTTGTAAATTGCTGTGCACTTGGTGTTGTTATATACCTGCATAAGCCAGAAACTCAGCAAGCGAACACTTTCGATTTCATGAAAATGTGTTCTTACAGCTAGTTTCCGCTAGCTAATGCTAATTTGAGCTACAATACTAACATTAATTACAATGTTAACATTGATATGCTACATTTACTGCATTTGCTATGGCGTTTTGGCATTTGCTCTTATGTAGAGCGACTTCCATTTTCCTTAAATTTCAGGGACAGCAACATGGGGTTAATTCTCTTGCTCAGGAAGCCAATGATGGTAGTGCTGGAGGTAGGATTCGAACCCATGACCTCTTGGCTCAGAGGGAAGTATCCTAAAAACTCCAAGTTGAGTGCTGATATTTTATGGTTTACTTTCCATAAGGCTAAAAAATCTTCAGTTGCCATAGTTCCTGTCGGTGATGTGATTTCTCCGACCTTCGCCTCCTTCTACAGCACGTCTTATGTGGGTTGAATCTTGGTTTTTGACTCTTCTGGGCATCTGTAGGTTGTTTTATGCTGGGAGACTTTAGTTAGAAGTGTGCTAATTCTGGATCTATTGGAGCCTCCAGGACCCAAATCTGTCAGTTCAGAGCGCTGGCGTCTAAATGCAGCTTGTGGAGGAACCTGGACGTCTCTAGAAGAGGCAGGTGAGACTAAAAGTGTAAATGAAGGACAGTCGTAGGATGTATGAAGACTCAATGCACACAGAAATGCATATTTTAAAACATTTTCCAGTTCTTGTAGATTTTCTGTTCACTTGAGACATGTTTAATGGCCAAATTAGCTTCACCTTATGAAGGAGCAGAGGGCAGCCTTTTTGGCAGCACCCGTGGAACAGTGCTTGGGGACTGTACCTTTCTCCTGAGTACCTCAGTGGTACCGTTACCAGTTCTGGACTTGATCTGACAACCTTCCGATCTGGGAGCCTAACCGTTACACTACCCACTGCCCCAGCATATTTACCATCGCTGTCCTGATCTAAACCACCATTAGATATTTAAGTAAAGCTCCTTAATGTCTGACTCTGGTACTGTCTGATCTGCGATTAACACGTAAAATTAATGTTTAATTCGTTCCATCGTGTAAGAGAACTCTCCAGTAAAGGCTCTCATCTCGTTCTAAAATGGTATGTGTGTGATCAGTGTGAGCGTTGGTCTCATGCATCATTGTAATTCCATCACAATTTTGGCCCTGCTGTTGCTATGGAGACGGATCTGACAAGGTCTTGGCCAAACTTGTACTGATGGGACGGAACGAATGACCTTTGTGTTAGTGTGTGTGCGTAAGAGACAGAGAGCGAGAGAGAGAGAAAGAGAGAAGGATCTAAGACCTCAGAAAAGTGGTGTCCCCACAAAGCATGAACATGACACGTGTCCCAACAATGTTTCAAATACAAGAATGTGTGTGTAAGTGTGTGAGGACAGATGTGCAGAGTGTAGCTGTGGAATTTAGCTGCTTCCTGTATTAATGTTATACAGCCTGTAATCTGCTCAAATCCAGAACACACACACACACACAGGAGGCGGAGCCAGAAATATGTTAATTATGGTGTCTATCTTAGATATCATCTTAGTCTTTTGATGAAAATGTTTATTGATTTTAATTACCTTTTAGTCATTTCTAGTAGAGCTCGACTGATATTGGATTTTCAGGGCCGATATTGATACTGATTATTGCTAGTTAACGCGGCCAAACGATATTTGGAACCGATATGCAAAAGAAAATCTGTCACAATTTTAATTTTACACAAATCTTTATTTAAATAACTTTATTGTTTTACATACTTAAACCTATACCAATTTTTTAATTTAACTTTAAATTAAATACAATAAACATTTTAGTAACCTTGCAATTACTTAATATCGGTGACGATGAAAATTAAACACTGTTACCGATTATCGGCAAGATGTCTAATATCGGCCCTCGATAATCAGCCCGGCATATAATCGGTTGACCCTTAATTTCTATCCTCGATAGTTTGATAAATAATTGAAAAGTAATTGTGTGTCTAATTATCTGTCTTTCATTTTATCACACTTATAGTCACTATTTTGTAACATTAACAGTGAAGCCCTGCACATTTTTTAAAGTAGTGCACTGAAATGAGCTACTTTAACACATTATTCCCGTAGACATATACACACAGATGCGGACTTGACTGCTGCTGTCGATTGGAATGATGTGTTATTGCAGCCGCCATCTTTAATTTAGACAGCAAAAGCTAGCGTTCTATTTGAAATGAAGTTAACTTGCGTAATTTTTCTCCATGAGGATATTCCATTTGATCTTAACAAGGTCATATTTTGTAACAACAAATCAGGCATGCAAGTTAAAATTTAACATTAATTTTTCTGTTAATGCCATGGAATATATTCTCTCTTATTTCTTTACAAAAATGAACATTTTCAACTAGCAGGTGTTTGTGACTGGTGGCAAATGGGCAGAAGTGGAATTCGAAAGTTTGAGCCCACATGGCGCACCATCATTGCATCACAGTGCACTCCTGGCAGCTGCAAGATGGAGTCGGAGGAAGAAGTCCACTTTAGCCAACAATGGAAACAGAATCTGTGGCATTTGACCCATCGGTGATGGAGCAGTGGGCAGCTTTCTGGACTACCTCACAAGTGGTACTTTTATCAGTTCGGAACTTGAACCGGCAACCCTCTGATCGTAGGGTCAACTCCCTAACCGTTAAATTACCAACTCTCCCAGTTTAGTTTGGTGTACGGCGGTGCTGTAACTCACCCAGCGTGCATGAAGATGTAGGTGAGGTAACGCCAGGCCTGAGCCCTGCGTTGAGGGTGATAGGGCAGGGGGCTCTTCAGGAAGGACGGAGATGACACCTGTAGAACCCAGCGCTCCAGCTGCACTCCGTAGTACACAAACACCACCATCTGCACCCACACACACCACAAACGCAGATTCTCAAACCAAACCGGCAACCAATTTCAGGGCAAGATTCAGCTGTAACTCTTACATCACACACTGCTGTCCAACAGGATGTTTATACTGACGTTAATATTAACAGACTGTAAGCCAGCAAGAATTTCCTTCAAGAAAAGACTCGTTGTGCAAAGCTTGTGAGAGGAAGCGGTACCTCGGCGATGGTGATGGCGAGGATGAGCCATGGCGGAGGGCAGCAGGTGTAGCTGTCAAAGTACCACTTGCGGTCCACCTCCCGGGGCAGCGTCTCGTAGGCCACGTGGCGCACCAGCCTCTGGGACAGACCCAAACCCACCTCCTCTCTCAGCGACGAGCCCTTCAGCTGACGGCCCCCCTGCAGGATCGCTCGCCGGAAACTGTTGGAGCGCTTGTTGCTCATCTGAGGACGCAAGCGGTTAAATATATTTACAACAAAAGTCAAAGTGAATGCCAGTCCAGTCAAAGCGTCCTACACACCAGATGTTTTTACTAGGGGTGTAACGATACGCCAATCTACATCAATACATCCATTCAAAGATCAACGAGATCATAGCAACCATCCAAAATGAAAACATCTTCCATATTGTAACATTGCTTTGATGCTGAACAGGGTCAATATCTTTTTTTAAAGAAGAATGGCAGGATTCGGGATCGGCCCGTACCCAAACCCAAAGCATCAGCATCGATATCGGAGCGGAAAATGTTGCAAAATGGTGCATCCCTAGAAAATACAGTGAAATACTGTAAGGAATTAACAGTAAATTTACAGCATTTCTCCTTGACGATGACCGTTGAACCTAAATCTGCTCGCCACGGCAACAAACGCTTTCCCTGTCACCCAGCAACCGCTTACAGATTCCATACACATCTCTAAAAGAGAGCAGCTGTGTGACAAAGTGGGTGTGTGAGAGAGAGAGAGCTGTGGATTACTGTGTGTATGAGTGTGTGTGTGTGTAGGTGTGTGAGAATGTGAGTAACAAGAAGGTCACATGCTGCTTGTTGCTTGTTCCCGGGACAAAAACTCTGAGCCGAGTGAAGGAATGTGATTTCTCCCCCGTGTCAGGCCTCGGCTCGGGAAAAATGGATAAAGTCAGAGAGAATAAAGGGACAATGTTGAGAAGGTTTGAGAAGAACGACTGAAAAATTATTAATGTTGAAAAGAAAACTGCTACTACGTTTTGGAAATAGATAGTGAGTTAAAAAGGAGCTCTGTAGCTTTGCGCATAACTGTAAATGTTTGACTTGAAAACTTCTGTTTACTGTCATTCAAACTAGGGATGCACAATAATATCAGAATCGGCCGATAATTGCTTTTTTAAAGTCATTGTCATTGGTTCGATGCTTAGACTTGCCTGATATTACCAGTCAATATTTAATGACGTATTTATGGTACGATGGAAAGTTGGCACTTGTGCCAGCCATGTCCAAATCTCAGGTGGGATGTTATACGGCCCGTGCCTTCTGTCTTAAAATGCATGGTGTTATTTTGTGCCAAAATTCTGATCACACAGTGGAACGTTCCCCAGCAAAATCTTTTGCTCAACTAACTAAATTGCATTTTTGCTTCACTTAGTGAATGCGGGCTCACACATAGGCTGTGTCCCGAGCCGCATACTACTGCACTTAATAGTAAGGTGCTCTTATCATACTGTTCTATGTGGTAGTATGCATCTCAGGAAATGCTCAGGGGTGTAGCTTAGTGGCTCTCTACACACTAGGTAGTGCACATGGAGAGTCTCACGCCCCTGTTTGATTTGGTACAGCACACAGGATGGGAAGTGACTTTTTCTTAAAATGTTGTGCACTACGCTGGAAATCCTTCGCCCTCGCTCCACTCTGCTTTGACTTGGTGCTGTGCTAGAAATGTCAGAACTATGTCAGAGTTATTTTTGTGCCAAAATTTTGAGCGTGCAGTGGAACTTTGGCGGGCGAAATCTCACCAAACATCGGATATTGGTATCGGCCAATAATTCCTATATCGTGCATCCCTAATCTAAACATTTAAAAAAGAACCTATTTATATATTCACATCATTTAGCGACTTTTATTTCCTTCATTTTAGGAACAGTTTTCATGAGAGCAACTTGAGGTTGAAGGTCTTGCTCAGTTACCCAATGACGGTAGTGCTGGAGGTAGTATTTGAACCCACAACCTCTTGGTCCAGAGGAGAGGATTCTAAATATTAGACCACCACCATCCCCATAAAGGACTGAAATTAGTCCAGCAGCATATAAAAATATAAAAGAGCCCTAAGATAAATACAGACATGAACCTTCACTGGTCTCACGATTACTTACAATCATTAAATCAACGATCCGATTCGATACAATATCTTGATGCACCACATCAGTTTTTCTACATTACTTCACACTGCACGCAGATTGGACACGGACTACCGACAGGGCAGCCATAGTTACTACCGGGATGTTCTTTTTAACTAAAATGTTAACTTAAGTTTTAATTTTAATTTGATTTAATTTTTAGTTTTCTGAGTGTGCAGTGGAGTCAGCTGTCTGCTTTGAGTGGGTAGAGAAGCCAAAGAGAAGTACATGCTGTCAGTTTAACATTAACGTGAGGATTTGTACTCGATGTTCACGATATTTATCACAAGTGGAACAAGTGGAACGAGGTATATCCAATATATTCCATATATCACCCACCTCTAATATAACAATGTATTTTTTACATTTAATTAACATTTGCTGAATTATTATTATTATTATTATTATTATTAAAGAACACGTTTCCCTATAAAATTTATTATTTTATTTTCTATACAACATAGAGTCCACAAAACACATTTTGAAACTGATGTATGATCTATTAATCCACACACACGCACACACACACGACTAAAGCAGCTGCTAAAGCTCGTAAGATGTGCCGACGCGCTGTGTCACGCTGGGGCTAAATAAATCTGGTGGAGAGTGTTCAGCTAATCCTCCTCCTGGTTCTGGTTCAGCTCACGATGGAGGTTTGTGTGTCACGCCACGAAGCCCCTTTAAGGCCAGCTTCGGTCTGAACACGGAGGATGACATTGTGAACACAGCACAGCACACAGTGCACCATTGCGAAATGTGAGCTCTGCATTTGACCCATCCGTGAAGGAGCAGCGGGCAGCATTTTTGGGCAGCGCCCTTAGGGACGGTACCTTGCTCATGAGCACCTCAGTGGTACCTTTACCAGTCCGGGACTTGAATAGGCAAATCTATGATAACGGAGCCAACTCCCTAACGGTTACACTAGCAGCGCTACAACACAACAAGCTGAAGTTTTGCATTGCAATAAAAATTTGTGTAAGAGTGTTCATCAGCAGTTACCTTCCCAAGAACCAATAAAACTAAGAAAACATTGGTGAATGTCAAGGTTTTTGTAAAAACTGTGTGAGTGGGTTTTAATAAAATTAGAGTTCAGAATAATATGTTACAATATGTATGGTGTTTGATGGATGGATTTGTGTTGCGTTGATAATATCGGCTAGTTAATCGCTGAATTAATATATCGGTGTAGATCGATGTATCGTTACAACCCTACTGCACACCACAATGCCTCTCAAGATTCAAGATTCAGCTTCTCAGCCCAGACTCTTTTGTCTTCATTGTAACTCTTGTAACACTGCTCTGTTCTGTGTCACTACCCACAATGCCTCAGCTCCTCCGACTCTACCCACAATGCCCTGTTCTGTGCTCTGGGACGTCACACTCCGAGCCGACCCACAATGCACTGCTGTCTCAAAGCAGACATTCCACACTCCAGACTCCTGAGCTCTAACTGGAGGCCGGGTTGCCATGGTCACGCTGCGGTACGAGACGGGAGAACAGGGGGATTACTGAGCAGAGGACAATAAACACACACACACGCACACGCTCACGCTCACACACACGCGCGTGCACACACGCTCACACACACTTACACATACTTACACGCTGGGTCTGTTTCACAAAACAGGACACTGACACGACACAATACAACACTGTCTACTACTGTCACACTCTGATGAGAGGACGAGAGATATGACAGAGACGACAGGAGAGAGAGAAATACTACAGGAGAGAGATAGAGAGTGAAAGACTAGAGGAGAGAGAGAGAGAGAGAGACGAGAGGAGACAGAAGGTGGGCAGAGGAGGTGGAAAGAGAAAGAGAGAGATGAAAGGAGAGAGAGACTAGAAGAGAGATGAGAAGAGAGCAAGACAAGAAGAGAGAGAGAGAGATGAGATGCGAAAAAGAAAAGAGAGAGAAGCAAAAAGAGAGAGAGGCGAGAAGAGAAAGACAGAAAGTGAGACAAGTGGAGAGAGAGATAAGATGAGATGAGAAAGAGAAGAGAGAGAGGCAAGAAGAGACAGAGAGAGAGATGAGAGGTGAGAGATAAAGAATGAAAGAAAGAGACAAGAGAGACAGAGAGAATAGCAGTACAAGAGAAATAAAGAGATAGAAAGAAACAGAGACACTGAAATAAAGAAAGAAAAAGAGAGAGAGAAAGAGAGAGGCAGAGACACAGAGAGAAAGAGAACAAGAGAAGGACAGACGAGAGAGACGTAGAGGCAGACAGAGGGAGGAGAAGGAAGAGAGAGAGAGAGAGAGAGAGAGAGAGAGAGACAAATGAAAAGATTTGGACTGTGTGCAGGGCGAGGTAGTCCAGTAAGCCAGTCTACACCAGCAGAACTCACCAGATTGACAAAGTCCTGATAGCAGATTTTTCCGTCTGCGTTTCCGTCGGCCAGCGCCAGCAGAACCTCCAGCTTGTGAGGGTCAAGTTCCGATCCGTGAGCCTCCAGCAGGTCCCGAAAACGCTCGGTGCTGATGAAGCCCGAACTCTCTGGATCATACTGCACGGGGAGACGCACATGTTAGTCTTTAATTCCCATCACATTCCTCCAGAAACGTTGATAACATTATTAACAGGAGTGTAACGATAAATCAATTCAATGATCAATGAGCTTATAACGTCGATCGAAAAATTTAAACATTGATCAGATATCAACAGTGTTGGGCTAACTCCCTCTAAAATGTACTAGATTATAGATGACTAGTAAGTGTTATTTCACAGTAATTGGTTCCGTTACAATATTACTGTCTCTGAATTGTAATGCGTTACACGACTCTTGCATTACTTTTGAGTTACTTTCACCAAAATTAGTATGGAAGTAGAACACTATGCTAAAATGTAGCTTACTGCAGTTCATTCTACGTCCAGTGGATGGTGATGTGGTGCAGCATAATGACTGTAGACATACACTCTGTAGGAAAAAGCTACTATTTTTCTCGTGTTTTTATTCAAACAAAACCATAAATTTTGGCTTAAAAGTGTTATAACAGGTGTTTTTAAAATATATAACGAGTATAATATTACTAAAAATTCTGTTACAGCAAAAAGTAACACATTGTTGTAATTGCGTTATTTTTGTAACGCACGACTCCCAACACTAAACATCATACATACTGTAGCATCACTTTATATTGAACAAGGAGGTTAAAAGAGAGCATTGTTTTTCATTTAAAATGTCAAATGATATTTGAGCAGCTTTTTGTGATTTGATATGAAATGAAGTGGTGTTGTTAAATTAGCATATGATATTGTCTAATGTCAGGCTCCTGCATTATATCAAATAAAAATCATATCGTAGCAGACTTTGTGATATCGGCAGAATCTTCGTCCTTCAAATCGAAATTTCACAAGAATAAAAACAGCAATTAAAGCAATTACCAACACCAGTGTCCATTAAACTCATTAGGTTTGTACCAGCGTCCTGTTAGAGTCATTAGCGTCAGGAATGCAACGATCCACACACAGCTCACGGGGTCAAAGGGTAACAGCTTCCACCGCCACTGCCCCCGCCACACACACATACACACACTTGTGAAGTGAACACCAACCTTCTCCTGTAAGACCACAGCGAGTTTCTGTCTGCCGTTAATCGATTCCCCGCACGTTTTCATCTCACCAGCCAGCACTCACAATGCCAGTTTGATCACAACACACCCCGAATTACCTCGGGAGGATTTACAGTTACAATAGAGAGCCCAAACCCCCACCCCTTCAAAACACACACACACACGACTCCACCCTCAACCTCTTAACCTCATTTACTAAACCTATCTTACAAACACACACACATACTTGTATTCGTCACAGTGGGGGAACACATGCCATGATCATAGTTAGTGGGGACACCACTTTGCAGAGGTTTTTACATACATTCTTCTCACACACACCAGACTTCGCCCTCAACTATATTTACTAGATCCATCTTACACACACATTTTTGTATGTGTAACACTGTGAGGACACATGTCTAGGTCATGATTTGTGGGGACACCACTTTTCTGGGGTCTCGCAGTCTTCCTTTCCTCTCTTACACGCATACTCAACCTCTCAACCTCAATTACCAAACCCATCTTATAAACACACACACATTCTTGTGACATTGAGGGGACACATATCTTGGTCATGGTTTGTGGGGACACCACTTTCCCGAGGTCTTACATACAGTCTTCTCAAGCACATGTAACACAGACACACACACACACACACATACACACGCCTGCATGTACACACGCCTTCAAGCACACACACACACACACACACACACATTTGTAAAAGGAGCTTCACAAGAGGACCATAATTGATTAAATAATTGCACGTGTCAGTAAGGTTGCAGTTAATTGGAGTTGCACTCGACTTGGCACAAAGCGTCCCGACTGCATTTGGGTTCCAACATGTGTGTGTGTGCGTGTGTGTGTGTGTGGTGGGGTCGGATTTACTTTCTGCTGTGAAACAAAGGCATTACACACATTAACATCCCGCATGCAAACCTCCGTCCCGCCATCTGAGCCGCTTTAAGATCCAAATTAATCCCTAAATAAGAGAGCTGATCCTCCTGTAGCAGCCGCTTCAAGAATGAAGGGAGGGAAGAGAAAGAGAGCGAGAGAAAAAGAGAGGAAGGGAACACTAGAGGAGGGAATTGAGGACATTGTGGGCCTCATTTTCATAATGCTGCATATTAAACAGGCCTCTGTTCAAGTGTATGTGTGTATGATGAGTTTACCAACTGCTACAATCTGTGTGTTTTTGTGTGTATACATATATACGTGTGTGAAAACGTGTGTGTGTGCGATAAATAAAATATATATGAGAAAGTATGTATCGTGTTATTCTATCAATTGATTATATTCATTAATGAAATAATAAATGAATGTTTACACAGTGATACATAATGAGTGAACAACAACAATAACCTCATGACAAGAATGAGTAAAGACAAGCCATATGTTGCTGGCTTTCACTCACACACACATACACACACACGCCATATGCTATAGTACTGCACTCTGCTGGGGTCGTGGGTGAAAGATCAGACAAGATGTCACTGACCTCTGACTTACAGCAAATATGGTTGATAAGCTGCCAAACTAAACACAAACACACACACATTCTTGTATTTGTCACATTGTGGGGACACATGTCTTAGTCAGGGTTTGTGGGGACACCACTGTCCTCGGATCTCACATACATTCTAAAGTCAAATAAATGGAGCTCTGTTCCATAACTTGTGTATTTTTCAATGATGTTTGCCTGCTCACCGGACATTTATACATGCTCTTGAGTGTAACTTGCTTTCGAGGGCTCCGAATGTCAGACATGATGTAGCAACATCTATTTGTAAGTACATAAATTTTGTCTTCATAGTAAAGAACTAGTATATGAGTATAAGACAATAAAGTAACTACAGACATTGCAATCACATATTGGAAATTATTTCATTCTTGCGCCAGAGATGTTCACAAGTCCAAGTCAGGACTCAAGTCTCTAATGACTGGAATGAACTGCACCCTTCGGATGCTTGCCGTCTGTTCCTGATAACACTGCATTGCTGTACGCTACGAGTTTGGTCACTTCATAGGGCTACACAATGTGAAAAAACACAAAATCTTTGATTAAAATTGATAAATGTATTTTGAAATATTTAATCTGGATTTTATTTCAGCAGAGATCACAACTCTGAAAATATTACTATTAATGAGCTGTTTACTGTCAGGCTGAATAACTTCTCACTTCAAGTGCAACCAACGATGCTGTCAGGAGTAGCCAGGTCCATTGATTATAGTGGTTGTAGCATACACGAAGCTAACGCAACGCTTCAGTAACGCACCCAGTGAAGCGTCCCTATTATATACCACTCGCCATTGGTGTCAGTAACGTCAATACATTTTAAAAACTTAAATAAATGAACTACAGTACTGTGCAAAAGTTTTAGGCTGGTGTGAAAAAATGCAGTAAACAAAGAATGCTTTCAAAAATGGATGTGTTAATCATTTATTTTCATCAATCAACTAAATGCAGTGAATGAACAAAAGAGAAATCTAAATCAAATCAATATTTGGTGTGACCACCCTTTGCCTTCAAAACAGCATCAGTTCTTCTAGGTACACTTGCACACAGTTTCTGAAGGAACTCGGCTGGTAGGTTGTTCCAAACATCTTGGAGAACTAACCACAGATCTATAATCCTATAATCCTACAAAATAATATAATGACTATAATCCTACAAAATCCCTGACTTTGTGCAAGTGTACCTATAAGAATTGATGCTGGTTTGAAGGCAAAAGGTAGTAACACCAAATATTGATTTGATTTAGATTTCTCTTTTGTTCGCTCACTTTGCATTTTGTAAATTGATAAAAATAAACAATCATTATTTATATTTCTGAAAGCATTATTTGTTTACAGCATTTTTTCACACCTGCCTAAAACTTTTGCACAGTACTGTAAATGAAGATAAGAAACAATTATTACATGAAATACAGGCTCAAGTCTAAAGTTAAGTCTCAAGTTATTATTGGTGCGACTTGAGCCACTCGAGTCCAAGTCTCTGGCTCACGTCCCTATTTCTGGCTCAAGAACATCTCTGTAGCTTTGCCCACCACTTTAGCAAATGTTGACAAATTTTTAAAATTCCTTAAAATGATATCATATTGTCCTTCACAACGTAAAGCTCTGCAAAAACCCAAATTCTGTTCAAAATTGACATTTTGTTCATATAAGAACATTTGATTTTGAATGTAAGAGTGAGAGTGTTTTGAAACCTTTCTCACATGCCTTGCTGTAGCTTTCAGGATTTGGACTAAAACTAGAGGAATGCAGAATTCCAGTAGCAAAGTCCATCACCTCTGACACACTTTAGGGTAAGTTTAGAGCAGCAAATCTAATCTCACGTCTGAGTCTCACTTGTTCTTCCCAAAGTTCCCCCAAACGTGAAAGCTGATTCCACTAATCAGATGATGATAACTCCTGACATGAGCACGGGCTGGTGTGTTCCAACAAAGCAACATGGAGTCAAACAGCAATGAAACCCAGGTCTTCTCTTAATCCCATGTGGAAATGACCGCTCTAGGCTGACCACTCTGCAGACTCTGGTACAGTGGCGACAAAACGTTAATAAAGTTGATAACACACATGCAAACACATAAAACTTACACAAACACTTTCATCAAGATGACAACACGTGTCACATTTTACAAACACACTACACATTCATAGCACTGTAAACACACATAAAACACATGCAACTTCACAAACACTGCAAGTGTTTGTGACACAAAATACAATGCAAGTGAAACACATCACAACTACGACACAACACAACACCAATGTGACAAAACAATGCAAGTGTGACACAGCACAACACAAATGTGACAAAATACAACGCAAGTGAAACACAACACAACTATGACACAACACAACGCCAATGTGACACAAAACAATGCAAGTGTGACACCAACACAACCCAAATGTGACACAACACAAATGTGACACAAAACAATGCAAGTGTGACACAGCACAACACAGGGGTGACAGAACACAACGCAAGTGAAACAACACAACTATGACACAACACAGCATGTGTGACACAAGAAACAATGCAAGAAATTAAGCGAGCACAGCACAACACAAATGAGCACAACACAAATGTGACAAAATACAACGAAAGTGAAACACAACACAACTATGACACAACACAACACCAATGTGACACAAAACAATGCAAGTGTGACACAGCACAAGACAAATGTGACACAACACAAATGTGACAAAATACAACGCAAGTGAAACACAACACAACTATGACACAACACAACGCAAATGTGACACAAAACAATGCAAGTGTGACACGACACACGTTTGACACAACACAACACAAATGTGACACAACGCAACACAAATGTGACAAAACAATGCAAGTGTGACAACACAAAACAATGCAAGTGACACAACTAACCTGAAATGTGACACAACACAACACAAGTGTGACACAACACAACACATACAACACAAGTGTGACACAACTTTAACACAAATGTGACTGCCACACCCCACCGATTTTGACACAACACAGCATAAAAGTGACAACACAACAGAAATATGACACAACACAATGCAAGTGTGACAATACAACCCAAATGTAACACAACACAATCACATTTTTCCCCACTTGTTTTACCCTGACTTTATGAGTCCCAGGTTGTGTTCTCAGGGCCCCCTATGCTTGACAGATGTACTGTTTTAGAGCTGTGTCGGACCCCTGTGCAATCGCCGGGGCCTTCAAAAATAGGAGTCTGAGTCAGTAGCCACCCTGAAGTCGTCCCTCTCGTCCCTCGCTGCTCTCATGCAGCTTGTAATTCTGCTTTCTTATGCTAATTCATTAGTTTTTTATTGAGCGTCGAAATTGACTTCCGGCTGTGCCGTTCCAGTCTTCATCTCTGATTAATCGTGTTGTAGCAGGAACTGGGTTATTACAGCGATGTGAAAAGAGGATGAGAGCTGCTGTCGTGCACCACCGGTTAAACGCTTTCTCACTTAATTCCCATTAATTTCATCAACTGCAGATTTTCTTGTTTAGCGCTGTAAAGTTGTTGAGCGTAACGGTTCGGGAGTTCGCCCCGTGTTCGGACTTCGCCAGGAAGGCAAGTCCTGGACCAGTAAAATTGCCACTGAGGGTACTTTCGTGAGCAAAATTACTGCTCCCATGCGCTGTCAGTGCCATTGTCAGCACCCTGCTCCTTGCGGGCCGGGTCAAGTGCATACGTTACAATGGGTTGTGGTGCACTGTTTGCTGTGCTGTGTTCACAAGGACAAATAATCACTCTAATTCAGCATAATATCAACTTGTCTCCAGCGTATGAAGAGCCTCTTTAGTGAAACACTCATTACGGCTACAAAACAACGCTGCTCGTTTACAAGTCATGAGTGCAGCGAGGGTAAAATAAACACAATTAGCCTGTTGAGTCTGAGCGAGGCTTTATTTGACAACAGACGTGCTCCGCTAGACTCGCCCCTCTGAGAACATCCCACCTCACTTAAATCCCCCCTTCCAAAGAGACGGGGCTTTAGTACAGAGCTGTGCTACCAACTTGCCGCCGTGTCCCACGAGGCTGTGCATCAACCTCCCCCTCTCTTTTTCTACAGCTGGCTGAGTGCCAAACCCCAAATACATAAAACCCCCTGCATCTGGCGCAACAAATTCTTACACACTGGGGCCAGTACCAAATAAAAACCCCAGAAGCCATTCTTCGCTTCACGGCTGACGTATTAGCCCTTGCTGAAGGTAAGAAGAAATCTTCAGGAAAAGCGAAAAGCAAGAGCCAACATCATCATCTAATCCCAAACTAAAATAGACTGTACTCAGATCAAAACCCTAAATCTAACCATGGTGAATCTGTAATCTTAAACTAATCCTGTAAAAATCTGATCTTAATCTAATCCCTAACTCAACCCCGAACCTTGACAGTTTATACTCCAACCATAAACCTAACTATAATCTAATCATAGCCTTTAAACTAATCCGACAATAAAACTCCTGCCATTATCTAATCCTAATCTCATATCAAATCACTGTCTGATCTTATCTCTAAATCTGGTCGCAGTCTAATTCCTAACTATAAAACCTGGCCATAATCTAACCCTAAACTTTGACATGCTCAAAGATTAATCCTAAAGCTAAAGCTACTTACAATCTAATTCCCTATTCTGACCATAAAAATAAAATTCTAGCCCTATAAGTTGAACATAATCTTACTTTAACCCTAAACCCTGTAATTGTAATCCTAATCCTGAACTGACCATAAAACAACTCCTAATGTAATCCTAAAATGCTAAAGCCAAACTAAAACAAATATCAGATCAATGTCCTCGACTTTCATCTCTTAGTGACACCTTCTAATGCAGTCAGTCCTCTCACTCACACACACACACACACCACAACACCCCCCAACTCACACACACACACACACACACACCACAACACCCCCAGCTCACACACACACACACACAACACCCCCAGCTCACACACACACACACACCCCCAACTCACACACACACACACACCTAGCTAAGCTCACACACACACACACCCCCAACTCACACATGCACACACACACACCCCAACTCACACACACACACACACACACACCAACTCACACACACACACACCACCAACTCACACACACACACACACACGCACCAATTCACACACACACACACACCTGCTTGCCCCCAACTCACACACACACACACACACTAACTCTCACACACACACACACCACAACACCCCAACTCACACACACACTAACTCACACACACACTCACACATACACTCACACACACACACACCTCACACACACATCTCACACACACACACACCTCACACACACACACACACACACACCCCACTCACCTCACACACACACACACTTGCCCAACTCCACACACACACACCCACAACACCCCCAACTCACACACACACACCACCCCAGCTCACACACACACCTAGCACCCCAGCTCACACACACACACACACACACAGCACTTTGCTCACACACACACACACCCCCAACTCACACACACACCCCCAGCTCACACACCTTTTAACTCACACACACCCCAGCCTCCCAACTCTCACACACACACACCCCCAGCTCTGCCCCAGCTCACACACACACACACACACACACCCCTGCCCCATCACACACACACACACACACAGCTGTGACAGGCAAAACCCATTTTGAGTGTCCTCCTTTACAGGGGTGAAAATCTTTATGACCTGTAGCTCCTCCCTTCTCCCTAAAAGCCATAAAACCAAACCTCACAGCAGAGGGAGAGGAGAAATAGAAATGTGAAAGAAAGATGAAGGATGGAGAAAAAGAGACACAGAGAGAAATGGGACAAACACTAGAGATAATGAAATGTGTAGGAAAATAGGAAGAAAAGAGATTAAAATACCAAAAAAGGAATATAATGAAAATATATTGAGGAAAGAAGAGACGACAGAGAGAGAGAGAAAGAAGGAAACAAAAGAGGAAGAAATGAAGGAAGAGGAAGAAAGAGAAATGAGGAAGGGCGAAAAAAACAGAAAAAAGGCGAGGGGAAGATGAGAGAAGAAGAAAGATGAAAAGGAGAGAGAAAAAGAGGATGGAGAGACATATGGAGAGAGAGAAACAGGAGAGAGAGAGAGTGTGACAGGAGAAAAGAGACAGAAAGAGAGGGCAGAAAAGACAAACAGAGGTGTGAGAGAGAGAGAAACAGAGATGGAGGAAGATGGGAGGAGAGAAAATGAAAAAAGAGTGGTGGAGGGAGGGGAAAAGAGAGAGAGCGAGGGAGTGAGGAAAAGAGAGAGAGATGAAGAAGGAATGGGCCAGCAGGGAGTGTAAGGAGAGAGAGCATTTTTTCATCATTTTCACTCCATCCCGACCCCCACTCCTCCTCACCTCCTCCTCCTCCGCCACATTAACAGTCTGCCGACTGGGTTAGGAGTGGGAAGCAGCAAAGCGTCCCCCTCACTTTATGCTTTAATGGACTGAGAGGGAGGGTAGGGAGCGAACTTGAGGTCAGGGGCAGGCGGAGGTCACCATCAGAGACGTTACCACGGTTACAATCTGGTGAAAAAGCTCAGACGGACAAGTCAAGATCATAAGCTGCTGCTGAACAGCATAAACACAAACCTGTACCTATATATATATACACCTATATATATATATACATACCTATATATATACAATATATATATGTGTGTGTGTATTTATATATATTGAGAATATATGAAATTGTGAATATATAAGTAACAGAATATATGAAACTGAATATATATTCTGACTATATATAATAAATTCTGGTATATACTGTACTTAAGATACTATGCGTATATAAAACTCACCAGAAACATACATATATTATTCTCTGAATATATATACAATAATATATTATATATTATAATATATATTATTATATATATATATAAACTGAAATGTAGAAAACTGAATATATAAAAGAAAATCTGAGAATATATAATAAACTGAGTACATATAAAAGCTATGAATATATGAAACTGTGACTATATACTCACAGTATAGATAAAAAAAGGAATTCCTAAGTATGTACACGAAACTCTGAAACTTACCTTTAATTCACTCAAAGCTCACTTATTAGGTGTTGGTGGTGGTCTAGTGGTTAAAGAGACTGCTTACTCCTAGACCAAGCGGTCATGGGAAGTTTGATACCCTCCATCACTACTACTGGGGCTGAAACAAGACCCTTATTTGATTACTCCAGAGACTGTCCTGACATTAGGGACATGGGTCACTGTGGATAAAACGGCCCTGCTAAATGCTGTAAAATATCTTCCTCTTTTGATGTTTATCTCTCTCTAAAAAACAAAAAATCTCACTTGGCTCACTTGGCGGCAGAAAAAACCACAAGCTTCCAGTGGAGCAGCCGGCGGAAGCATCACTATCTTTAAACCACACACTCACAAACACGCACACACACACAGACACACAGCAGACTCTTCTAATTAAGCCATGAATCTAGATAATTGGCATAACCGAGAAGACAGCCAGACCAAACGAGACGAGAGGAGGACGGGAGAGAATTCATGATCGCAGCTGAGAAGGAAAACAATCTCTGTAGCATTCACTGGATTAATAAACCAAAATGAAAACGACAGCAGTGATTAACTATCGTTACTGTAGTAATGTCGTTGTCAAAAGCGTGCGCATAGCCAATGCTTGAAGACAACCATTAGAAATTACAAAAACTGAGTGATTAGAACCTAAATCATTAGGTAAATAACTTAATAACAAATGAATAAGCAAACTGTACTGAGCGAGAACTGAACTAACACAGGCAAAACCACAAACCAAGCAGGACTTCAATCAGGTAAACGAGGGGGGGGCAGGACAGAGGGAAAAGACAGGAAGTGACACAAGCGCAGAGAGCCTTGCAGTGCTCGTCAGGGGGATGTCGGTGGTGATTAAACATTAGTCCTGCAGAATATAAATATGTCAATTTTTGTTGTATTTAACAGCTCCTCAAACCAACTAATATAATATCCATCAATCTGAAATGTACAAAATTCAGATTATTTTCTAGTAACTTTTTAAAAGTCATCCTGAGCATATGGTAGGGCTGGGCGATACAACCTCAAATCGATATCACGATTAATTTTACCTCGATTACGATTAATGAATGATTATTTTTGCTCTCATAGTTCTAAGTTTGTACTGTAAATGTGCTCAGTGGAGTGTGGCCAGATTCGTGATATTAAAAGGTGTAGATATTTCTCGTTAAGGTGAAAAGTGAAATCCAGTGAAATAGTACAAATTCTGAGCGTGCAGTGCTCAACTCCACACTCGTTCCACTTGCTACCAACTTATAAATGTAACAAAACAGCAGCCTCCACAGGCTTGCAGGAAGCTGATTGGCTGATCTGGTCTCCAATAAAGTGTGTAATATGGTTCCAGGTTGATCTAGTGAACAGCAACACATGTTTCCAGTACGACAGCAGAAGCAGCAACAAGAAGACGAGTTTTGTGTTATGTGAAGCTGTTGGGTCTGATGTTTTCAGCAGTAATCTGTTAATAATTTCACAAAATCTGTTGATGTTTAGTTGGATTTGAAGATTTAGTTGGAACTGCAGCTGCTGATTTAAATATTCCTACAATGCACACACATAGTGGGTGTGTTAAATGTGTGTGTGTGTGTCAGCACTCCACCTGGCTTCAGGTGCTGGTGGGGTTGACTGGTTATGGAATGTGCCTGTGATCTCATGAGCACAGTGTCTACCTTACACACACACATACACACAGACACACACACACACACACATGAAGTGTGTGTGAAAAACACTATTTTGATTTTAACACACCTTCAACATACATCACCACAACACACACACATTTTGTTGCTACTTCAAAAAACATTCATTCATTCAACTTCAGAACTGCTTTTTGTTTTGGAGGTGAGAGTGTTTTGATTTTAAGCCATCACGTGAAGTTACACAAAAAATGCATAAGTTTATACGCTTATATAAATACGGCTACAAATTCTTGCTTCCATCATGGACATCCTCCAACTCCTTCTCGCAGCCCCGAGAGCCCGCTGAGATGCAACGGTAGCTAAAGAAATGCGTACAATGAGAGAAACATCGGGACCTAGAACAGATCCTGAGACCTCATGTCGCCACACAACTGCAAATTACTGCATCAGGTTAATATCAAATCCTCCCTACGAATTCGCGAGGCTTTTATGAGATTGTTGCAGCCTAAAATGCCGGATTTGTCAGCTTTTCTAAAAATTGTGATAAAAATTGTGGTGTTTTTAGATGTTTTTTGCAGATATAAGTTGCAGGGGGAGCAAGTCAAGGTCACTGAAAACTTTCAATTTGATATTACCTTTGCTTAATGATTCTTTAACAATTAATTATTTTTATTAACCATTAACATTTAGTTTATTTTTAAAGGTAAATGTGAGGCGTTTTTATCACACTTTCCTGCGTCTTCTAAACCAGCGTTTCCCAAACCCAGTCCTGGCGAACCACTGCTCTGCACAGATTCGGTATTTCCTGGACCACATGCCGCGCTGATCTCGTTGCTAATTAGCTAATCAGTAACATTAGCTGTGCTGTGGTCAGGGAAACTCCGTCTGTATGCAAGCGGGGTTATGTAGAGACGGTTTGACAGCTGTTCTAACAAAATGGATTTGCGCAGCGCATGGCTCCACGTTTAGCCAGAAACGAAATACGGAAAAGTTGCGTTAATGGCGAAAATTGCACGGTAGTAATGAATCCGAGGGGACAGGCTGAATTTGCGTTAATGGTTGTGACTGCAAATTTAAGTGTGAATATTTGTTACTGTGAACACAGCACAGCACACAGTGCAGCACAACCATGTGACCTCTGCATTTGACCCATTCGCATAAAGGTTTAATGTGGATAGCTGATCGCCGACAGCAGTGCTTGAGGACCAGAGTTTGAACCAGCAAATGCCTGATCACAAGACCTTTCCTACCGTCCACTAACAACTTAAACAAACAGTTTAGGGTGGTAGTGTGTGGCTAATAAAGGCGCCATGTTTCAATTCCTCCTGCACCTCGTCACTCTGTTCGAAGAAACCCAGCTGTGACACTCAGTGGGTAACTTATATGAGAGACTTTTTTGTTTTTTAAGTTTTAATGTTAATAAGCTAAAGGAGTCACACAAACACACACAACAAGGTGGAGTGGGTGGGTAGAACCCAGTGCAGTGGTCTAAGCTTTGTTTTTGCTTTGAAACGGAAAGCTAAGAATAGCTGCTGCTCTACACACACACACACACACACACACACACACTCGTGTGATTAGGCCACTTCAGACAAAGTACCACCATTAGCATGCCACAGACCACAGAGCCAGATCATGGTACACACACACACACACACATACATACACATGCACTTACTTGCCTCACACCCAAATGCACACAAACATACACTGCCACTTTTACACACACACACATTTATGATTAGAAAGCAAGTATTAATTTTTAGATACTGTGTTTATTTATTGCTGGAGGCAAGGTAAGAAAGAAGGTGAGACGGACGGACAGATGAAAGATAGAAAAGATGAATAGAGGCAAAAAAGGAGACATAGAGATGAAGATGTATAGACCAAAGAGAGAAAGACAGAGATGGTGAGATAGAGAAGGGATACATAAAGAGGGGGAGTGGGGGAGGAGAAAGAAAGAATGTGTGTGAGAGAGAGAGAGAGAGACTACAAGAAAGTTGAGACAGGGATGGATGGATGGATGGATAGAAAGAAAGGATAGAAAGAAGAAAAGACAGGAGAGACAGAGAAAAGTAAAAAGTGAAAGTGGGATGGAGAAGAAGAGAGATAAAGATGGATATGAAAAGAATGAGGGAGAGGGGATAAGGAGATGAAGAGCAAGAAGTTGAGAAAAGAAGATAAAATGGACGATTGAAAGAATAAACAGATAAGACTCGGAGAGAGATGGAGGAATGAAAGAGACAGAAAGTGGAACCAAACAGTTTGAGTGTGAGAAAGAGTGCGGTTCTCTTGTCCCAAACTATTTTTATCATCTCTCTCTTTTTACTGGCCATACAATTTTCACCTTCACAGGCGAGGAATTCCTCTCGTATCACCCGCTATTTAAAAGCGGGAAGGAGTGAGCAGAGAGAGCCAGTGAGAGAGAGGGAAGAGAGATGGAAGGAGGAGGACCATCTCGATGCTTTCTCTCTCTCTCTCTCTTCCACCTGTCCTTCTCTCCCACGCTCTCTTCTGTCTCTCCATCTCTCTCTCTCTCTCTTTATTCCACCTCCATCTGTCTCTCTCTTTCTTTCTGATTCACCCATTCATACATGTATTCTCGGGTTATACTGAGGCCCTGCAGTGCAAAACAGAGTGGTAAGCTTGACACAGGAACACACACACACAGACACCCCCTCCTACACACACACACATTTGGGGACAGGAACATGGCCGAGGGACTGTGAGATTTTTAAAGTTCATCTGGAATCCAAATTTGTGAGTTTTATATCCCATAATGACAAAGCATCCCACTTTATTGAGTGTGAAATCATGTCAAGGTCCCCATTATACTGGTTATACAAACACACACACACACACTTTTACGGATATGAGCATGATGGGGACAGTAAAAGGGGAGGTCAAAAAAATAAATAGGGATGCAATTTTCCTGAGCCGTTCAGTACGCCCTGTTCAGTTCGATGCACCCAGGTGAACCGCGATAGTTTGGTATGCCTAACATTAAACTTTGGTCATTGTGCACACATTCTCAAGGATTGAAATTCTCTGTTGCTACGATGGATTTCATATTTGGACCCTAACTGTAGCAGTTCTACTGTCAATGGGGAATGTAAAGCATATCAGTGAGAAAAGTTGGATCGATTGATTCCTAGTTTCAATTCAGCTAAAATAAAGTTGTCACCAAATTACCACACCAGACCATCGGACTCGACTCGGCTTTTGAGACACAGCGTTACACTTCACCTGAAAAGCACTTTCACACCAAATTTGGGCATTTAGAGGCGCTCCCTGCCCCCCATTCTTCTGACATCGTGGGATGTGGAGACATGGGGCCGGATCAAGCCTGAGCAGGAACTCTTTTGTAGCCATAATATGAGCTTTTCACATGCATTTCCACATGTACACACCTCATAGAAGAGAGAGACTGGTGGGACTTATTAATCAGTGGATCATTAGATTTCAAACAAAAACAAAACCCAAAACTAATGCAGCTAGTAATGGCGAATAAAGAATGGCAGGCCTTAGGCAGGCTGCAGGGCAAGCCAGCAGATCGGAAGCTGTGAATAGTAAAAACAACTTCAATGAGGAGATTGATCATGAAGAAGAAGTACTTATGGTTTCAGACATCGAAAATACGTGTTTTGTTGTTTTTGAGCTATTATACTTTCATTATTTGAATCACAAAGAAATCATAAAAGTATCATATAATTTTCCAGTTTATGACTGACTATTTGTTACCATAGAATGAAAAAATACGCTATTTTCCCTTATTTTATTCTTTAATCAAAAATCTAAATCTGAAAATTCCTTTCATTTTAATTTTTTCATTTTTGCTTCTGAAACGAAATTTCAAATACCAAAAAGTACACGGGACCCAGCATACTTTCCTCAATATTGATTTCCAAGACAAAAATGAAAAAATGAATGACTGGTTTTCTTATTTTTTCTATTTTGTGAAACATTTTGTTAACAAAACGAAAACTTTATTCAAAATCCATTCTTCTGGCATTTCTTGCAATCATAATTTCACCCCCCCAAATTTTAAAATTAGCATTTATATATATATATATATATATATATATATATATATATATATATATATATAACATTAATTTAAATTATATAGTTATTTAATTATATTATATACAATTATATAAAATACACTATAATCGTATTTAAAATACATAAAAATTACATTAAATTATATTATTAAATATCTCAGTATCTTAAATTATATATAGATATTTTATTAAAAGCTCTTCATGTAACTATATAATTATATAAATACCATACATACTTATTTAACTGTTTTATTATACGTACCTTTATAAATAAGTACATATACAGTACATATATTTTTTTCATTAAAAGAATTTCTACAATTATGTAATTACACTATATATTTACTTCTTAAAAATGCCTTACTTATTAATAAAATGCCATAAATATATATTTTATTCCATTACAATATTATCAGTCACCAGCATACACTTCTAAGTTAATTTAGCGGTAGTATACTTACATATGGACTTTTGAAGAAAAAGAATTAAGAAAAACTTATTATAATTATTCTCAACAATGATAATAAAGTGAAACTTTTAAACAATAATTATATTTAATTAATTACTGTTTTAAAGCAGTATTTTAATGAAGTTGTAGAACTAGAAATCTTAACTAAAACTAGATAGTGGACTTTAACAGTGGTCAGCGTTGAATATTTTGAAGAATGTTTTCTTTATATATGAGCAGTCATGAAACTGAGTAACTACAAAAAGTTCTGAACACAGGCGTCACTAAAGCTTTATAATGTAGTGAACAATACATGATAAAGTACAGATTTGATTAGCGCCGCAGCCAGTGATTGCGTGTGTGAGATTAGTGGCTGAATGTGAATGCGTGTTATTTATGTATTGGTGTGTTTTAAACAGATGCCGTTTGAGGAAGTTTCTGCCTCGTTAGCCTCTTAGTTCAGGACCGGTCATGTGTCTCCGGGCTATAATACCCACAATGCAGCGGCTGATTCTGACCTCGCAGAGTCATAGCCTGCCGACTGGGCGAACAACATAACCTGCTGATGACGACCAAATGATTTAATAAAGAATATCAAGAGGAACACACCACTTTTTAAACTGAATCCGTTCCAGAAGAATTTTAAATTCGAAAGTTGGAGTTCAAGTTAATTTTCTGATAAAATCAATGTAAAAATTCATCGACCTGTCCCACAATATATGTTGATGGTTCTACACATAAAACTTGTTTTCGGTAATAAACAATGGTTTAGATATGTCCATTTTACAGGCAAAAGGTAGCACTGGGGGTATCTTTGGGCAAGGTACAGTTTCAAACTTATAGAGCACCCTCACCAATTTAACATTGATCTATATAGATTTAGTTCTTTTAAACTGTTCTGGTTTGAATTAGACTCAAGTTCATTGAATGGATGGATGGATGGATGGATAAGATGGATAGACAAATAGATGAATGAATGAATGACCAGATAGATGAATAGATAGATGAATATAGTGGAGAGGATGGTAAGGTGGATGAAAGGTAAGAATGAATGGCTAGACAGACAGACAGACAGACAGACAGACAGACAGATATGAATAAATAGATAGATAGATGGAGAGGGATGAAAAAATTAAATATTACTCATGTTAATCTCTGGTTCTCCCTATGTTTGATTCACGTTCTCGCTTCTACCTTCAGTGTTTAGAGATTGTTGTTTTGTTTTTAAAGTTTGGTCAGGGAAAGAAGGGAAAGAAGGCAGGAAAGAAGAGAGAGCGAGAAAGAAACCCACCTTATCAAACAAAGATTTCACTGTGGGAAGGAAAGCATGAGAGAGAGATGTTGATGGTCTGGAGATATGCATAGATGACCGCCCCCAAATCTCCGCAAAGGCCACAAGTCTGCCTAAATGCTGCAAGAGTCAGAAGACGAGAAGCTCAGATTCATTTCTTATCTGACTTCATACAAAACCATCAGACAAAAGCTGATTTTCCTGCAGCACACCTGGGTGCCACAGTGATTAGACACTGCATTCGTTAATGAGCAGGTGTGGGTGTGTGTGTGTCTGTGTGGGGTGTGTGTGTGTGTGTGTGTAGAATACATAGAGAGAGTTCATTTTATCTCCCACATTTTGGACAGCTGGTGTCCAGCCGTTCCATCCTGTCTCATGGCTCTCTCCTGGACAGCATCTGCCTGACCAAGGTGGAAGATACGTGCTCACCAAATAATAATAATAATAATAATAATAATAATAATAATAATGTAATATGTAATAATAATAACATATTCCTCTTTTTTTTGCATTTATGTACTCAGGGCAGCATTTATGTAAAAAGACAAAAACATAAAACTAAGAAAGAAGAAAGAAGGAAGAGGAGGAGGAGAAGAAGACACACACATGAGCACTTTTACAATAGCAAATTACAAGAGGATGGATGGATGGATGCTGGGTGGTGAAGGTGGATGAATAGATAGATAGATAGATAGATAGATAGATAGATAGATAGATAGATGGATAGATAGATGAATGGAGGGACGGATGAATGGATAGATGAGTGGATGGATAAATGGATGGATAGAGTGAAAGCTGGATAGATAGATAGATAGATAGATGGATAGATAGATGAATATAGATAGATAGATAGATGGATGGATGGATGAATGGATGGGCCGTGTGTGTGAGAGAGAGACAGTGTCACGTGTGTGTGTGACTCACGTGGTCAGGAGTGATGGGGAGAGCGTCTGAACTTTCCAGTACCTCGATCTCCTCGCCCTCGGCCTGGTGCGCTACCGCCGGCGAGCTGCCATGTTGACCTGCGGCCATCACACCTCTACACACACACATACACACACACACACACACACACACACACACACACACACACACACACACAAGAGAAAAGAATGGATGGATATATAGATAAACTTCTCTCTCTCTCACACCCCACCCCACCCACCCACACCCCTACCTGCGCCAGTGTCCCGTGTGAGGGTGCCAAGTCGAGTGTCAGCCATCAGTCCCGACCGAGTCAGGGGTCAGTGGGGCGCACGCGTGCACGTCATGAGTCACTCCCTGAAGGGGGTGTCACGGGGCGCGCATCTCACGTAGACGCGACACACCAAAGTTACGCACATCTCCATTCCACCTTGCTGCCACCACGTCCACTTTGAACCCGATAATCCCAAATTACCTTAAAATTAATCCCAGCGTCTCAGCGCAACTGAACCAGACAAACCGCGGTGTGTGTGTGTGTGTGTGTGTAAAAGTGCATTGTATAAAAGTGTGCGTGTGTGTGTGTGTGTGTGTGTGTGTGTGTGTGTGTGTGTGTGTGTGTGTGCGTGTGCAAGTGTGTGTGTGTGTGTGTGTGTGTGTGTGTGTGTGTGTGTGTGTGTAAAGTGCGTGTGGTGTGTGTGGTGTGTGTCGGGCTGAGAAGCGCGTGCAGCCCGCGATGATGGCGCCAGTGAGTCAGAACTGAGAGGAACCAGCACACGCGGAAAGAGGAGGAGCAGGGAGGAGAGAGAGAGAGAGAGAGAGAGAGAGAGAGAGCGAGAGATGGAGAGAGGAGAGAAAAAATAGATAAAAGAAAGGTGGGGGGAATGACAGAAAGAGAGGCAACAAGAGAAGAAAGAGAGAGAAGGGAGGAGCGATGGGGAGAAGGAGAGAGGAGAAAATTGAAAAAGAGAAAAAAGAATGAAAAGAGATGAGAGAGAGATAAGTCAGGTGGAGGGAAGTTACAGTCCACAGAGTAAGAGAGAGAGAAAGAGAAAAGAAAAGAGAGACAGAAGGAGGGAGATAAACACGGATGGAGAGATGAGAGAGAATGATGGGAAGGAAAAAAGAGAAGGAAGAAGAGAGGAGACAGTAAAAGAGAGGGAGGGAATATAAGAGAGAGACAGAGAGAGAGAAAATGGGGCAAGAGAAAAGGAGAGGGGGAGTGAAAGAGGGAGAGAGAGAGAGAGAGAGAAGGGGAGGGAGCGAGAGAGAGAGGCAGGGAGGGAGGGGAAGTGAGAGAGGGAGAGAAGGAGAGAAATGGAGGGTGAGAGAATGAGAGAGAGAGTGAAGGAGGGAAGAAGAAATAAAGGGAGAGATGCAGAGAGAATGGGCTGGAAAGAGAGGGAGAGAGGGGAGACAGAAAGAGAGAAAGAAGGAGGGAGATAGACACAAAGAGAGACGATGGGAGGGAAAGAAAAGAGAGAAGAAAGAAGAGAGGAGACAGAAAAGAGAGGGACGAAACAAGAGATAGAGAGAGAGAAAGAGAGAGAGAGAGAGAGACTCACTCTTAGTGGTGGAGGAGAATTTTGTGGTGCGTCATTGTACCTCTCTCTTGTTTACCACGACACCTACCGGCACAGCACAGTCACACACACACACACACACCCCTTGCCAACTTTATCACGATGTCTCCCATAACAACGACACATAAATAATATTACAGCTACATCCATAACCCCAACTGTAACCTTAGTAACCAACATTACATCTTTTACATATTTCAGTTTCTCACATCAAACCTCCATTATATTTACATAAAACCCTTTTTATTTATACACACATACACAAATGTTTCATAGAAATATCCTAAATAGTACATATAGCTAATATCATGCATAAGTAAAAACATTAAATATCTAATTAATCAATTGAATCAGTCTTGGTTTAACTCATAAAAAGCATTTTTGTGTAAATGTCCCCCTCTAGTGTGTATCAAGAGCGTGCACATATTAAAAAAATAGGTTTCAGCACAAATGTACACAAATGTTCATCAAAAACACATTTAACATATTTGTATTTGTTAAAATGAGAGAAAAGCTTTTAAAGAAAATTCTTTGGCTGAATGTTTTGTGTAAATGTATGGTTGTTCATGCACCATAAATAAATGATAATAAAAATAGCAACAACAACAAAAAAACAAACAAAATAATAATAATAAAGTCATTTATTGATCTGTCCCACGATTTATAGGGACTGGCAGCAGTCAATTGTGCTTTCCTTTGATTTGCCATTTGTCAGTTAAATCCAAATTCTCAACTTGTGAACGCACAGGTGTAGTTTAATTAATTGTTTTAGCATTGCCAGACAGCATTTAGAACCAGAGTTAAATTGACAAGCATGAAAATTAAATGTTTTCAAATTATTCGAGAAAATTGACATTCTGCTAACCAAGTTTTGAGCTTTCGACAAAAGCCCTCATCTTGAGAGAAATCCCACAACAAACTAATTAAGCATAATAAAGCTGTTTAAATCCAATTATGCAGCCATTAGTAACATGATTCATTTAAATATGTGCTATTCCAGTCACTTTATCTAAAAAGACAGGGTGCGATTTTACTACAAAGGTTAAGGTCAAACACAGTCAGAGGAATGGTCATTATGCAAATCATCTGTCAAATGAACTTAAAGCACCTGTTCCATCATTTTACAACACATTTTATCATACATCATTACTGCAGAATTGTGGGAATTTAATTATGTCTACAAGGGGTTTTAATAGCAAAACAAACACGGTGGGAACTACCCTTTTTCCCATTTAGCAATCCTTCATCTACTAGATGAGGTGGAATGGTTGCTGCGACGTCAATCTGTCTCTGCAACGATAGTCTTTCTTTCTGACCTGGAACTCTAGAAGAGTTCACAGATTCTAAGCTCCAAAGTAAAACTACTGTTAAATCGCTTATTTATGGCATTATTTGTCATTACATCTGCATTTGATCCATCCATGAAGGAGCAGTGATCAGCTTTTTTTTTTAGCAACGCAGTGCTTGAGGAAAGTATTTCAGCATTTTTGTTTGTACATGACACTTATGCTCCGCTGTGGTGTCAGGGGTAGCCAATTCCAATGATTATAGTGGTTGCAGCATACACAACGCTAATGCAATGCTAACACAACGCTTCAGTAACTGACCCAATGAAGCCTCCCTGTTATATTTAGCTCGCCCTGTTATATACCCTAATGTTGATACACTGGAAAACCTGAAATAAATTAAGATAAGAAACAATAATTACGTCAAGTAAAGATTGAGTCCCAAATCTGGAGTCAAAATCAAGTCTCAAGTGTTTGAGGGCGAGTGTGAAGTCAAGTCATTGTTTGTGCGATTTAAGTGCAACTTGAATCCCCATCTCTGGCTCACAAGTACCTCAGTGATCCAGGATTTGAACCGGCAACCCTCCAATCACTGGGTGAAATCCCTAACCGTTTCACTACCAACTGCCCCAAACCTCTTGGGCTAGATGCAACATCCTACTGATAGACCATCACCACCCCAATTTGGCCACAGTAAGGCAAGTATTTTCTTAAGGAATGTTGGTCACCACTTTATTTCCTCTGGCAAAGCATCTTTCACCCTTTAGGCATTGGCCCTGCGATCAGAAGCTTCACCGGTTCAAGTCCCGGACTGCCACTGGTGCTAATGAGCAAGCTACCATCCCCAAGCTCTGCTCTCTGGGTGCCACAAACGTTCCACTGCTCCTTCATGGATGGGTCAAATGCAGATGTCACATTTGATTTTGTTGCCCTGTGTGCTGTGCTGTATTCACAGTGACAAATAGTCACTCATCTAAAGTCACTGAAAACGAACATGTGCTGACTAGAACTGGCAACAGGTGAGGGAAGGCGTTCCGCACTTGGTCAGCCAAACATCTTTGGACAGTTTGCCAACCCTATGGAGTACAAATATGGGATGCAGAATCCCTAAAGTGCTGATGATTACTATGCTACTGACTGATGCCAGGTTAACTTTATTCACATTCTCTTTGTATTGAAGGCCAATGGAAACCACCGTCGGGATGGCGTGAATCACAAATACCATCAGGTTAAAGGAAACCACCTGAAAGGACTTCTTTTTTAAATTATTCATCTCCTTCTCCCGTCTCTCCCTGTCTCCTGGTCCTGGATGTCTCAGCTTCTTCAGAATAGACATGCAAAAGAAAACATTCAGAGCCAACATGGCAACATAAAAGGATGCATAAAAGCCGTAGGGCACATCAGTAGATGTCAGCAGGTTGCCTAAACCAAACGCCACTCCAGCTATCCAGGCAAGGATGCAGCATCCAATCCGATACCTGATTGCTTTATACCTCAAGAAGATCAGAGGGCGAACCACGGCCATGTAGCATTCCAAACACACAAAACACTGGAAAAACACTCGACTGGACATGCACAATCCTAGTAAAAACCCTAGCGGTTTGAAGAAGCACCATTCAGAGCTCATGCTACACATGCATTGGAAAGGTCCTGAGAAGATGAAGATGATTTTAGTGATAGCTTGGTTCAGGGTAAAAACATCAGCTGCCTCCATTCCTTCTTTTCTTGGGAAAAGGAGGAAGACAACGTAGGCGTTTAGAGGAAGGGCAGCAACCAGGTGGACAAGACGGAAGGATATAAGGTAGACAGGCGAGACGCTAAGGAACCATCTGTCTGTTGAGTTTGCAAAGGTAACTTCCATCGTTCTGCATTTAAAAGCAGCAAAGACAACATTGAGTGGAGACAGGGTTTTTGCTTGAAGAAACGTCAGGTTTTACTCTACAACATTTGGGATGCATTAGATCCTCATACTGAGCTTACAAACTCAATCACAGCAGACAAAAGCCTTCAAATATGGCGTATAGCAAGTAATAAACAATCAAAACTATAAACAATTATATCCATCCTAAATGCTAAGCTTCCAAATCAGAGCAAGAAAATATATGCTTACGGAAATTTGAAGTTACACGTCTCTCGCAGATTTTGTGGTGTGTATGAGTGCTAGTGTGTGTCCAAATTACCTTGCACTGAACTGATTGGCTTGTCCACCTGTTGTCACATAAATTACGTCAGGAGTTGCATTTCATGCAAATATAGCACATTTATAAGCACATTAATTCTTAAATGAATGCGACCTGTGAGCTGTTTAGCCAGTAAGTTTTTCATTTAGAGTCAAACAAGGAAACTGTCGTCAAAGTGAGTGATCATTTGTCATTGTGAACACACCACAGTGAAATGTGACCTCTTCTGCATTTGACTCATCCGTGAAGGAGCAGTGGACAGCTGACAAGGGCAGCGCCCAAGGAGCAGTGCTTGGAGACAGTACCTTACTCATGACTACCTCACAGTGGGACCTTTACCGGTCCAGGATTCAATCCAGCTACCTTTCGATCTTCAGCAAAATGCCCAAACCCTTACACTACCACCTGTCCCGGTTGGTGTTGAAATTGTACCTACCTAGACCTTACCTACTCTATTAAAACAAACCCTCTTCCATCAGATAGAGATTTGGGCCAACAGACTGTGGGTTCTAATCTTACCTGGTGGTGCTGAAGGTAGGATTCGAATGCCGAACCTCTTGGTCCACAGACGACTATAGACCACCACTAGATCACCAACACTACAGTCAAAGTAAAAAGTATGTGAACCCATTGGAATTTTGTGGTTTTCTGCATGAATCGGTCATAAAAAGTGATCTGATCTTCACCTAAGTCACAGGTACTCATACACACAATGAGCTGAAGCCAATAACACACAAAAAGTTCTACTCTTACATGTCTTTATTATACAAACGTATTCAGCATTCACAGTGGTAGTGGAAAAAGTAAGTGAACCTTTAGGTTTAATAACTGGTTGACCCTCCTTTGGCAGCAATGACCTCAACCAGGTGCTTCCTGTAACTGCTCAGATCAGACCTGCACATCGTGTGGGGGGAATTTTAACCCATTCTTTCCTGCCAAACTGCCTTAACTCTTCCATATTCTTTGGTTGTCTTCTGTGTACTGCTCTCTTCAAGTCATTCCACAGCATCTCAATAGGATTGAGATCAGGGCTCTGACTGGGCCACTCCAAAAGGTGGATTTTGTTCCTCTGAAGCCATTGTGCTGTGGTTTTGCTGCGATGTATGGGGTCATTGTCCTGTTGCATCACCCAGCCTCTTCTGAGCTTCAGTTGATGGACAGACATTCTCACATTATCCTGAAGACTTTGCCGATAAATTTGGGAATTCATTTTCTCCGCAATAATGGCAAGCTGTCCAGGCCCAGATACAGCAAAGCAGGCCCAAATCATGATGTTCTCTCCACCATACTTCACTGTAGGGATGATGATTTTATGTTGATATGCAGTGCCCTTTTTACGCCAAATGAAGTTCTGCTTGTTCCTCCCAAATAGTTCAGTTTTAGTTTCATCACTCCACAAAACATTTTCCCAGTACCGTTGTGGAGTGTCCAAGAGCTCCTTCAAAAATTTCAGGTGTGCAGCAATGTTCTTTTTTGACAACAGTGGCTTCCTTCTTGGTACTGTGCCATGGACTCCTTTCTTGTTCAGTGTTTTGGATATTGTTGATTCATGAACACAGATGTTAGCCAGTTCTAATGACTTCTTCAAGTCATTCGCTGTCACTCTAGGGTTCTTTTTTACCCCAAAGATGACTTTGCGTTGTGCTCTTGGGGTCGTCTTGGAAGGGCAGAGTGGCCACAGTACCAAATTATCTCCATTTATAGACCACTTGCCTAACAGTAGACTGATGAATATGTCAAATCCTTGAGATGACTTTGTAACCCTTTCCAGCCTTATGTAAATGAACAATTCTTGATTGTAGGTCTTCAGACAGCTTTGTGCGAGGCATGATTCCCATCTGGATGTGCTTCTTGTCAAAAGCCCAAACTCAAACTTTTCAGTGTTTTTTATCAACCAAAGTCATTCTAAGCCACACCCCTGGTTCATTAGATGGACTCCAGGTGTGCTAAATTCTGACTGCAATGACTGCAAGTCATTAACCTGGGGGCTTCACTTACTTTTTCCAACCTTCAGTTTCACAGTTTGGATGATATACAATATGGTCAAAAATTCTCTGAAAATCTGTGTGTCTTTCGTTATAGGACATTGTGTTTGTTTATTATTGTGACTTACATGAAGACACAACTATGTTTTATATGGGATTTAGACATAAATATAGAAAATTCCAAGGGGTTCACATACTTCCTACTTTGACTGTATTTGTGATGTAAGTCTAGTTTGCAGACTTCCAGTGTTGGAGGGTTTATCTGCAAGCATGGTAGTCTTTTTTCTTTGCTCAGTGTGGGCACTGCCACTGAAGACACCTATGACCTCTTTTTAAACAAGGCACTCAACAAGTTAGGGAGTCGGCCCTGTGATTGAAAAGTTGCCAGTTGAAGTCCTGGACCAGTTAAGGTGCTACTGAGGTACTCATGAGCAAGGTTCTGTCCCCAAGCATTGTTATCTGGGCACTGCCAAGACTGCTCACTGCTCCTTCATGAATGTGTCACTCACTGCATCACCCCAAAAAATCCCTTGTTACGTTGTACTGACCAAATGGTATGTTTCGGATCATGTTTCCCACCCCAGTTAATAATATTCATTCATTCATTGATTTATTTTTCTGAACCACTTAATCCCAACCAGGGGAGACTGGAGCCTATCACAGGAACTTATGGGCGTTAGGCGGGGAACAACCCTGGGCAGGCTCAATACCACACGGTGCGCACAATCACACTCACAGCCACACCTTACGGGGCCAATTTAGAGTCGCCAATTAACCTATATTGTGGGAGGAAACCGGAGCCCCCGGAGGAAACCCAAGCAAACATGGGGAGAGCATGTAAACTCCACACAGAAAGTCTCTATGGCTGACCTGGGGATTTAACCCAGGACCTTCTCACTGTGAGGTGACAGAGCTAACCACTGCACCACCGTGCTGTCCAACAATTAATACATGATTCATTGAATCATCTGCTCTTCCTGTCACATTAGCTATGAAGACTCAAGGTCTGGGTGAAGTGATTTTACTACCAAGATAAAGTCCAACACAGGCAGTGGAATGGTCATTATGCAAAGATGATAGTTTGTCTTGCCACTGGTCTGGCACTCAATGACCGTCTGTACATTCTAAGCTCCAAAGTATCTCTACTGTTGAAGACATGGCCATGGTAAGGCATGTATTTTGTAAAGAAGTTGGTCACTGCTGTATCTCCTCTGGTAAAGTCTCTCTCACCTCTTGGAAGCCTATATGTGGTGACTAGAACTTGCAGCAGGTGAGATAAGGCATTCCAGACAGTTTGCCAACCCTATGGAGGACAAAGATGGGCTGCACAATCCCTAAAGTGTTGCAAATGGCCATGCCAATGGTTGATATCAAGTTGAATTCATTTACAGATAAGTTGTCTTGGAGACTCATGGAAACTGCCATAGGGATGACTAGGATTAAAAAGGCCAACAGGTTCAAGGAAACCACCTGAAAAGCCTTCTTTTTGAAATTGTTCATCTCCCTATCCCCTCTCTCCCGGTCAACTGGTCCTGGATGTCTCAGCTTCTTCAGAATAGACATGCAACAGAAGACATGAAGAACCAACATGGCAACATACAGGGCTGCATACATGCTGTAGGGCAGTAGAGGAATTGTCAACATGGAGTGTATACCTAACGCCAATGCATTTATCCAGCCAAAGATGCAGCATCCAATCCGATACCTGATTGGCTTTAACTTTAAGAAGATCAGAGGATGGACCACAGCCATGTAGCGTTCCAAACACACAAAACACTGGAAAACTCCCTGACTGCACATGGACATGCCAATCATAAAGCCCAGCGGTTTGAGGAAACACCATTCAGAACTAATGCTACACAAACATTGGAAAGGTCCTATGAACATGAAGGTGATTTCAGCGATAGCTTGGTTCAGGGTAAAAACGTCGGCTGCCTCCATTCCTTCTTTTTTTGGGAAGATCAGGACGATGACATAGGCGTTTAGTGGAAGGGCAACAAGGAAGTGGAAAAGATGGAGGGATATGAGGAAGGCAGGCGAGACGTTAAGGATCCATCCCTCTGTTGAGTTTGCAATGGTGACGTCCATTGTTCTGCATATAAAAGCAGCAAAAAAAAAAAAAGTAGAAACAGGGTTTTTGCTTAAAGAAACGTCAGGTTTTACTCTATAACATTCCATCCTTTGCTTTAGTGTCAGTGCTAAAGCTTCAGGAGGCTTTAGATCAACGTGCTAAATCCCAGTAGGCAAAAGGCTTCAAGTATGGCATATAGTAAGTAATAAACAGTCAAAACTATAATCAGTGTACATTATATTCATCCTCAGTGCAAAACTTTCATATCAGTACAAGAAAATATTTACTTACGGAACTTGGAAGTTTCCCCGTCTCTCTCAGACTTTGTGGAGTGTATGAGTGCTTGTCTGTCCAAAATTACCTTGTGATTTCCATCTACCGCGTCAATCAGTGTTCATAAATCATGTAAGGAGTTGCATCCCAGGCAAATACAGCACATTTATAAGCACATCAGTTCTTATTTGAATGCAGCCTCTGATATGCTCATTCTCATAATTTGGCCAAATTCATTCTCACATTTTCTCTCATAGTCTTGCTTTTATGCTTTGGACACTGGCCATGTCTCCAGCTCTAGCGAAGTCAATAATTCAAACACAAGCACAAGTCAAGTCAATCTCAGTTGAAGAGTAATCATGCAAATCTTGTGTCAAATGAATTTATGGTACCCATGCCATAATCATAACCACATCATTTTACAATGCTTTACCTTTGGTCATTACTGCAGTACAGTGGGATTTCGATAAGGCCTTTAGGGAGTTTTTGAAGATGCTGATTGAGAATCTTTTTAACAGCAAAACAAACACTGTGGTTCCATTGTATATGTGCTGGTTTGCCATTCCGTAAAAAGGTGTATTCATGCTTCTCCACATTTAGCAATCCATTAAATGAATTTAATTGTCATTGTGAACACAGCACAGCACATTTGACCCAACCGTGAAGGCACAGTGGGCATGATCCTGCCCGTGTAGCAACGCTTGGGGGTGGTACCTTGCTCATGAGTACCTCATTGGCACCGTTACCAGTCCGGGACCTGAAACCACGAACTTCTGATGACAGGGCCAACTCCCTAACCATTACATAACACAATCAACTGCCTCACAATCTGTGTGACCCATTTTTTTCCTTTTTTTATTCCAGATATGTCCCTTCTGGTTTATTCTACATCCTTGGTTGTAAATAAATCACACTACCAGGTGTTCAGGAACCATAGCCATGTAGAGTAATTTTATTTCCATGATGTAAAGGCAAGCTCACTCAGTTTAAACATAATTGTGCAAAGGATTTGTCAAATGTCAACACCGCCCCTTGCACCATTTTATAAGCCATTACATCATGTCATTAATGCAATAATGTGGGAATCCCAGGTGTAGCATCATGATTTTTTTCCCCCTACAAAACAGATTGTGCAGCCTAACCTGTAAGTTGCAGCAGCTGAAATTTGATGGGTAAGTAGATATGGTGTGCATCTCAGCACATTCTGAAAACCGTACTGGTCTACCTGTAATTGGAGATTTAGCAAAGGCAAACATGCATTTTGGCTAACTCTCGAGCCGTGTGGGCTAGAGTGAAAATTTCTGCTTTAGTTGAATCTTTGACTTAGGCCAAACAATTTTCTAATTGGGACTATGGACTTCCTGTTTTGAGATTTTGAGCTAATTTGTGTAATATGCTAAACAAACTTTTGTGAGTTTCTGTCAGGCTACTTAGCTGATTAAGGTAAGTGAAGTGTCAAATGAATGTGGATTTAGTCTGACACTACAACACAAAACTTTTTTGGGATTTCAAAAAGGGGCAGCTAAAATGAGTGAATTAATTGCAGTGGGACGTGGCTTATTTTGCTTAAACAACTGTATCTTTTGACTGCTTTGGCCCAGCTAGCATCAATGGCACCATTTGAACAATAGGAGGCTTTTTAAATGCTAAATGCCTATATCTCAAGAACTGCAATTTCGATTTTGCTTAAATTTGGTATAAATAATCAAAACTAAGATATGGAAGATAAATATACAGTGCCGCTATTTGAACAACAGGGAGTGCAGAAAATGCTACATAAATCTTTGCAATCTGGATTTGTCAAATATTATATACAAATATTATATACAAATATCTGTAATTATGGTTATGCTAAGTGAACAGTTAGTTGAAACAGGATATATCTTGCAATCAGCATTTCAGTCTTCATTATTTTATCTTTTTATTTTGTTAATCTCTGAAATGAATGGGTTTTTGAGAGGTATATAAAGTGCAACTACAATGTTATATTCTATGTAAAATGTTTAAAGAAAAAATACTTTTCTTCACTCATCAAATACATTTTCTATACAGATCATTTAGTTTAATGACATTAAAGTGTTAGTGTCAGTAAACTAAAAGATCTGTATAGAAAATGTATTTTTATTCAAACAGATTTGGACAACATGCATTTTTAATATTAGTACTAATAGTACAAATTAATATGTGGTGTTAATTCAGATGCCTGAATCACCTCAACTGGCTCCTTTTGATGCGGGGGAGCAGCAGCTCTACGTTGAGCAGCTTCGCATTTCAACTCATAGTTGGGAATAAGTGAGTAGATCTACCAATAAATTGACTGGGAGGAGACTCCATGGCAGACCCAGGACATGCTGGAGACTCAGCTGGCCTGGCACCACATCCACCCTGAAGGATCTGGAGAAGGTGACTGAGGAGAGAGGTCTGAACATCCTTGCTGAGACTGCAGTTCCTTGACTTTTGGCTCATGACCATTGGTGAGGCTGGGAACCTTGATGGACTGGTAAATCGAAAGCTTCACCTTTTAGCTCAAGACCAAAGCTCATGACCGTATGTGATGGTTGGAACCAGTAAATCAACACCTTTGCCTTCCAGCACAGCTCTCTTCACCACAATGGACTGGAACAGCATTCACATTACTGCCAACACTGTACCAATCCATCAACTTCTTATTCCCTTCACTTGCGAACAAGACACAGAGATACTTGAACTCCTCCACCTGCTTCCCAACCTGGAGAAGGCAGTCCACCCCTTCTGGAATCAGAAAAGTCTCAGAGTTGCTGATTTCTCAGGCCAGACACTTCACACTCAACGGCAAACCATCTCAGAGCACTGTTAAAACATGAGTTCTCCTAGCAAGACTCTCACACATCTTTTAATGAAGTCTCCTGTGGAGATTGCTCAGCTTCAGGACTAAAACTTGGGGCTTGTTGTTCTGTTGATGAATGAATTTTGGGATGATGTGTCACCTGCCTGATGGTATTACATGATGGCCTGCCTGTACTGCTGGAAATTGAAGACGCCAACATTTCTGATCAAATCTCCAACTGCATTTTCAGAAACTGATAGACTCTAGTTTTCTAGCTTCTCTGTAGGACTTTAGCAAACACACACTCTGCTGTTACAGCCACAAATTTCTAATTTTGACTCTTTTTAGTTCAGAGAACATGCTGACATTTTTCTGCACCAGCTCATGCAGGGTCTTCTGATCTTTGCAGTCCAAACATCCCTCAATGTAGACAGTTTACCAGCTCTGTGGAGTACAAAGATGGGCTGCACAAACCCTACGGTGATGCTGATGACCAGGCTAATGATGGCCGCCAGGCTAAATTCACGCATAGACAACTTTTCCCGGAGGCCAAAGGAAATCGTCATTGGGATGATGTGAGTCAAAAATACAAACAGGTTCATGCAGACCACCTGAAAGGCCTTCTTTTTGAAAGAGTTCATCTCCCTCTCCCCTCTCCCCCTGTCACCTGGTCCTGGATGTCTCAGCTTCTTCAGAATAGACACACAGCTAAACATATTCAGAGACAAAGCGATGATGTACAAGGCTGCGTAAATGTTGTACGGCATATTAGGAAACGTCAACAAGCAGGTGATGGCAAACCCTAATGAAAATGTCCAGCCGAAGATGCAGCATTCAATCCGATACCTTATGGGCTTTAACCGTAGGAACATCACAGGATAGACCACGGCCACATAGCGCTCCAAACACACAAAACACTGGAAAAGTGCTCGACTGCACATGGAAATTCCAAACATAAATCCCACCAGTTTGTAGAAGCACAACTGAGGACCTACGCTGCACAGACTGTGGAATGGTCCCAAAAACACAAAGGTGATTTCGGCCACGGCTTGGTTCAGGGTAAAAACCTCGGCCGCCTCCATTACTCCATTTCCTGAGGAAAGCAGAATGATGGCATAGGTGTTAAGAGGAAGACCAACAAGGAAGTGGAAAACGTGGAGGGAAATGACGTAGGGAGGTGAGACATGGAGGTACCATCCTTCAGCTGATGTGATGACGGTGGTGTTCATCTTCATGCACATAGAAGACTGCTGACCAAGCTTATAGGACAAAAGAGGAAAGTTAAAGTAGTTTTTTTGACTTATTTGACAGAATTTTAAAATCTCATGTGTATTGTACCTTTGCTGTTTTTCAGACCAAACCTTAATATGGATATTCTGTAGCATCATCTGGTAGAGGTGTGACATCAGTCTACATCGATATACCAATTATATGGTCAACAAACCCATAGAATTGATCCAAAATGAAAACATCAATCAGATATCACACTTACTGTAACTTCACCTTATATTAAACAGGAGGTGTATTTTTTATTAAAAGAGAATTTTCGTATCAAAATCATATCAAAGCAAACATCAGTCATTGTCCATTGAATTGATTATCTATGAAAATGGACAACACAAACTAAACATAATGATGAGAAAGTTGCCAGACGTTTACAAAATAAGTTACAAGAATTGTTAAGCTTTTAAAACCAATTAGACACGTAATAACTAACAAACTAGCAAATATGGCAAATGTTCTAGTCATAATAAATATAAATTCGGACAATGAAAGGTGCTTACAGACTGTTGAAGTCGCCTCTGTCTCACAGAATGTGTTGTGTGTACTGGTGTTACTGAGTTCACCAGGTTGTCCACCTGTGTTGTCACATGAATCACATAATTGATGGTATTCCATGCAAATACAGTGCATTAATAACCATAACCACTTTAATTTAAGCACAGCCTCTTGAAATGTGTTGAGTCGATGATAAACCATGAGATTGTTCTTCGTGCTTTGGTCTTCCACCTTTGATGGACTTCCATCTTTTCCTATTCCTTTTCATCAGCTTTTTAGAACTTCTTGACCATGTTGAACTGTCTAGTTTCCTTTTACTCTAGCTCTCAAGACGACTGAGAACGAACAGTGTTGGAGAATAGCTAACTAAAACTCAGCAAAAATTAATGACGTCACTAAATTAGACTATCAATCAATTTATCAATAGTCTGCTTTTAGAATCCCATAGCTTTAAAAGTAGCTTCATTTTTATTTTTACAAATAGCAATAGAGAGTGACAAAGTGCTACATTGTTACAAAAATGCTTTTAATTCTCTCTCTTTACAAAGATCCATATTTTCAACTCACATTTTTCTGGAATGGGAGGCAGGATGCAGGTGCGAGTAGCTTTATTTATTTGTGAACTTTATTAACAAACCAAAAGAAAACCATTAGCAAACATAAACCAAGCCTCTAAGATTGAGCACTGAAGCCTGAAACCAACAAAAGAACTAATTACAAAGGAAAACCTAAAGAAAACACTAAACATGAACATAACCAACAGTTCTTTTGTGAAGTAGTACCGAGTAATGATGTTGCTGAACCAGAACTAGCAGCAGGTGAGGTAACGTGTTCTGATCATTACAATCTGAACAGCCGTCATCAGCGAGAGTTTACCAGCTTTATGCAGCACAAAGGCGGGCTGCACAAACCCTGCAACAATGCTAAATGTGAGGCTAATGACTATCGCCATACTAAATTCACTCAAAGACAAAAAATCGCGAACGCCAAAGGAAACTGCCAACGGGATGATTTCAAACAAAAATGTCAGCATGTTGATGCAGACCACCTGAAATGCTTTCTTTTTGAAAGAGTTCATCACCCTCTCCCTGTCCCCAGGTCCTGGATGTCTCAGCTTCTTCAGAATGGACATGCAACAGAAAATATTAACAGTCAAAACAAAAAGAAACAAGGCTGCATAAGTGTGGTAGTGTAGAAGAGGGAAAGTTAACATGCAGTTTATAGCAAACACTAAAGCAACTAACCAACCGAAGATGCAGCATCCAATGCCTACCTGATACCTGACTGACTTTAATCTCAGGAAGATTAAAGGATGGACCACAGCTACATATCGCTCCAGACACACAAAACACTCGAAACCTGCTCGACTACATATGGAAAGTGCCAACATAAACCCCAGCGGTTTGTAGAAACACAACTCAGGACCTGTGCTGCACAGACTGTGGAAAGGTCCCAAAAACACATAGATGATTTCAGAGACCGCTTGGTTCAGGGTAAAAACGTCAGCTGCTTCCATTCCTTCATTTCCAGCAGATAGTAGAGTGATTATATAGGTGTTTAGAGGAAGAGCCACAAGGAAGTGGAAACCATGGAGGGATATTAGCAAGACGCGTGGAACCATGATGTACCATCCTGCAGCTGGGCTTGTGAGGGTGGCGTTCATCATCAAAAACACTGTTGACCTCACGACTTGATGAATACTTAGTAAAGAATTTAGTAAAGAAACTGGATTAAGCTTTTAAAAATGAGAAATTTGTATACATATTGTTTAGAATCATATGTAAGAGTGGATGAAACAAACTTTCAAACTTGAAAAAAATCTTAGTGCTTGTTGCTGGGTTTTAAAATGACAAACCTTGTAGATAATGGTTAAGATTTCAAAAGTGAATGGCAAACAATACGACATAAATAAACAAAAATACGTAAGTACAAGACGTAAAACATCAAGTTACGATACTTACAGAATGTTGGCGTTTCCTTTGTCCCACAGATTGTGTTGTGTGTACGTGTGGGTTGTACTGAATTATCTTGTCCACCTGTGTGGTCACATAAATCATGGTAGAACTCATATTCCATGCAAATACAGTGCATTTATAACCATAACCATTTTGATATGAAAACATTGTCTGGAATGTGTTGTTCTGATGGCAATGCATGATGGTAGTTTGTGCCTGTGCTTCTCAGCACTGGGGACACTGCCAGTTCTGACCAAATCCCCAACTCCATTTGCAGAAACTGACCCACACTCAATCTTGCCTGATTGCCAAAAACTTCGACTTCAGTCCAGAGTTACTACTGCCATTTTTCACACCCATCGGTTTATGTTATTGTGTTTAGGTGAGATATATGGCCAGTGGTCTACTCTTGTCTGCACAGTGGATTTAGAATGCCTCAGTTACCCGTGTCTCTTGGTGTAATCCAAAACAGACGCTCTTATCCAGAGATCAGGATTTTGGTGGGCTATCCCATCTCTTCCAGGACTCCTTGTTCTTGCTGAAGATGGTTCTTTAATGTGGGGGTGAGGAGTCATCTGCCTGATGGGATTGCATCCAGCAGCCCCCTTAAACAGAGATGAAGACTTTGGTGGGCTACCCCATCTCTTACAGGACTTCTTGTTCCTCTTTTTCTTGATGAAGGTGGATTGTAATGTGGGGGGTGGGGAGTCAGCTGCTTGATGGGATTGCATGGTGTTTCTTGGTGGAGGTGGTTCTTTAATGTGGGGGTGATGTGCCTGTGGTATTGCATCCAACAGAGCCTCTTATCCAGAGATCAAGATTCTGGTGGGCTATCCCATCTCTTCCTTGAGTCTTTGTTCTTGTTCTTTCTGAAAATATCTCTTAAAAACTTTGCCATATGTTTGGAGGTCAGTGTCATGCTGATATGTATAATGAAGGAGGATCAGTCACATGTCTGATGGTTTTGTAGGTTGGTAAAATGTGTGCCTGTACTTCTCAGCATTGGCAACACCATCACTTCTGATCTAATCTACAACTTCATTTGCAGGAATTGACCAACACTCATCCTGCCTCCACTCCAGGCCTTTGGTAAATACTTTGACTTCTGTTGCAGCCAAATAGTTCACAATTTTGGCTAATCTGTCCAGAGCATCCACTGCCATTCTTCTGTCTTAACAGTTAACCCCCGAAGCTTGAAAGCAATGAAGAAATTAAACTGAAAACACAAATGTGGACATGAACAAGTCTTTCTTGAAATAGCACAATTTGTTGCTAACTGGAACACATGAGAAACCAAAGTAATGCCATTTCATGAAAGACAGTGATCCCTCATCAAAGAGAGTTTACCAGTTTTGTGGAGAAAAAGACGGACTGCACAAAGCCTCCACTGATGCTGAAGGTGAGGCTAATGACTATCACCATGCTAAATTCAGGCATAGACAGCTCATCGCGGAGGTCAAAGGAAATCGTGAGTGGGAAAATCTGAATCAAAAATGTCAGCAGGTCCATGCAGACCACCTGAAAGGCCTTCTTTTTGAAAGAGTTCATTTCCCTCTCCCTTCTGTCACTGTTTCCTGGTCCTGGATGTCTCAGCTTCTTCAGGATAGACACACAACAGAAGACATTCAGAGCCAAACGACAACATACAAGGCTCCATAAATGTGGTAGGGCATATCAGGAAATGTCAACATGCAGGTGACGGCAAATGCCAATGCAACAATCCAGACAACAATGCAGCATTTGATTCGATACCCAATTGGCTTCAATCTCAGGAAGATGAGAGGGTGGACCACGGCTATATACCGCTCCAGATACGCTGGAAGACTGCATGACTACTCATGGAAAGTCCCAGCATAAACCCCATCGGTTTGAAGAAACACAACTGAGGACCTGTGCTACACAAACAGTGGAACGGTCCCAAGAAAACAAAGGTGATTTCACTGACAGGTTGGTTCAGGGTGAAAACGTCACTCGCCTCCATTCCTTTATTTCCTGCAGATAGCATGGTGATGATGAAGGTGTTTAGAGGAAGACCAACGAGGACGTGGAAAACATGGAGGGAAATGAGAAAGACAGATGAGACCTCGATGTACCATCCGTCATTTGAGTTGGTGATGGTGGTGTTCATCTACATACACTTACAAAACGGCCGACTAGGCTTTCAGAACAAAAGAGAAGTATAAAGGAGGAGGTTTAGTAAATAAACTGTATTTATGATGTGAGAAATTGCAGGTTATACAAATGCAGGTTTTTAATAGTGATACATATGTTGGTTTTTAACTCTTTCCATACAGTACATACTCTTTATCATCGTCTACAATAAAAACTAGTTTCTTACTTAATGCTGTGAAAAACGTTGCAGGATTCAAAATTGTAACAGCAGACAATAAGCTTTCAACTGGCATATAATACGTAATAAACAAATAAATACAACATACATTATACATAAAAATCCACACAAGCAGTGAAATGCTTACAGAATGTTCCCTGTCTCACAGACTGAGTGTTGAATTCATTATCTTGTCCACCTGTGATGCCACATAAGTCGTGTTCCATGCAAATGCAGTTGATTTATAACCACAACCATTTTGATACGAACACAGCGTCTGGAATGTGTTGTACCAGTGTGTTTCTGAAGGTAATCACCCTCCTATACATGTTCCTACCAACCTCCCTATGGTACTAAAACAAATATGGATGTCCATGCTTTGTTCTCCTGCTTTGATTGATGAACTTTCTCTGTTGTGTTCCTGCTCCTCGTGTGTTGCACTTGGACCATCTTCATTCTAACATTTTCCCCCTGACCTGTTGTTATCTTTTGGAAAAAGCACCTTGTTCCTCAGACCCAGAGAAAGCCTTCAGAAATGTTGTATGTGTCTGTTGGAACAGGATCATGATTTATTAAATGACAAGTTTTATTCAGACTCAATAATGTTGAGAACATGGCTCTGGAGACTACGGCTTCTCTTCTTCCTCTTCCTGAAGGTAGCTCCTCATGACCTTTGCTGTATGTTTGGGGGTCATGAATTTGAGGATGATGAATCACTTGTCTCCAAAGCTCTTATTTTGTAACTGTACTAATGAACTATCAGGAGAAGATTTTCCTACTCTTTGCTTCCAAAGTGCTCACATATTTACGAGTGACTTGTCCAAAAGTATCAATAAGGTTTTTATGACCTGAAGATTGTTAATCACTTTAATCAGTTTTAGTGCTACTATATTCCTCACAGGAACAGATGTAGTTGGACTAGAACTAGCAGAAGGTGAGGTAAGGTGTTCTGCTCTTTGCGATCCTAATTTTACCAGCTTTGTGGAGTACAAAAATGGGCTGCACAAATCCTGCAATAACGCTGAAGGTGTGGCTAATGACTATGGCCAAGCTAAATTTACGCCCAGACAAGTTGTGTTGGAACATCATGGACACTGCCAGTGGAGTGACTTTAATCAAAAATGCCAACAGGTTCATGCAGACCACCTGAAAGGCCTTCATTTTGAAAGAGTTCATCTCCCTCTCCCCTCTCTCCCTGTCTCCTGGTCCTGGATGTTTCAGCTTCTTCAGAATATAAACACAGCAGAAGACATTCAAACCCAAAATGAAAATGTACAAGGCTGCAAAAATGTTGTAGGGCACATTAGGAAACATTAACAAGCAGGTGACAGCAAATGTCAATGCGACTGACCAGCCAAAGATGCTGCATGTGGTCCGATACCTGATTGGCTTAAACCTCAAGAAGACAAGAGGATGCACCACGGCTATATAACGCTCCAAACACACAAAACACTGGAAAAGTCCTTGACTGCACATGGAAAGCCCCACCATAAACCCAAGCGGTTTGAGGAAACACAGCTCAGAGCTTACACTGCACAAACTGTGGAAAGGTCCTAAAAACACAAAGGTGATTTCAGTCACGGCTTGGTTCAGGGTGAAAACGTCGGTCGCCTCCATTCCTTCATTTCCTGAGAAAAGTAGAACGATGGAGTAGATGTTTAGAGGAAGACCAACAAGGAAGTTGAAAACGTGAAGGGAAATGACGAAGACAGGTGAGATGCTGATGTACCATTCTGCAGGTGGGTCGGTGACGGTGGTGTTCATCTTCCTGCACTTAAACAACTTGTTGACCCTTTTGGTGCAGTAAAAAGACAGAATTTTTGGTTTTATAAATGCTTGTCTGTCAGTTATGTACATGTTTTTCAAGTTAATTACCAATCCAAACCTTGACATCAATCTTTAGCATCATCTTTAAGTAAACTTTCTAACTGAGTACCAATAAAACTTGTTGCTGGGTTTAATATTGCAACCACTGTAGACAATTAAACTTTTGAGAACTTAAAATGATGAATAAATAAATTATACTATTTACAGAAAGGCTAAACAAGTGAGAATGAATGCTTACAGAACGCTGACGTTTCCTTCGTCTCTCGCACACAGTGTTGTGTGAATCTTGTTCACCTGTCTTGTCACATAAATCATGCAAATTCCATGCAAATATAGTGTATTTATGAGCATAACCATTCTTGACAAATTTTCTGAAATGTGATCTACCAATGGGTTTCCTGTTTAAAGGTCTGAGAAATAGGAAACTGCAGCATGCTAAAAGTGATGAAGCTAAGATTGTTATGACCTTCCTCAATTAGTCTCTTCCAGTCTACCAATGGTATGAAATATAATAAATAATTTTAAATATGATATTTCTATCTACATGAGCTTGTTCTTGGTAGTTTGATGGACAGACTTCTTTCTTTTTCTTGCTTTCCCCTAATGATGCTTTATACCTACAACATGATAATATTGACACATTTCACCAGACATTGTTATATTTTTGGGAAACGGTGGCAGGATGCAGGTGCGAAAAGAAGCAACGTTTTTATTAACAAACCAAAAGTAAAATATTAAAGGAGCTATATGTAAGAAATTTAGGGCAAGTAATCATGAAATGAATCTAACATGTCACCAGAGATTACGGAATCGTGTTCATTTGAAACACTGATCTCACTGACAAAATTAGTACAGCCAGAATATTTGCTATTTAAAATATTACTTGTGGAGGAGTGGGAGGTGTAAGAACGCACTACATTATTTTGAATTTGACTGCAGTACAAGTTTTAGCCACAATCTCACAAAACCGAGCTAAACGTCGACCGCCTCCGTTACTGAGGAAAGTAAAATGATGGAGTAGAAGTTTAAAGGAAAACCTACAAGGACGTGGAAAACGTGGATTGAAGTGACAAAGACAGGTTGTTATATTTGTGGAAAACGATGGCAGGACGCAGATGCGAAAAGAAACAAAATTTTATTAACAAGCCAAATGTAAAATATTAACAACAAAACCGAGCGACTAGGATTAAATCTTGAAGCTTGAAAACAAAGAATAAATTAGACAAAAAATACAAATGTGGACTTAAACGACAAGAGTAATGACACATTTGGATAATTTCATGTCAAATCATCACACTTGGACAGCATCGTCACTGATTTTAACTAATCTTAACATGTCGATTTAGTCATATGAGTAACACAGAGCTGAAATCGCAAGTGTCTTGGTAAAAATATAAAGGAAGATTTAAGTTAAGAGAGTTTGTATTTATTTGGGAATGATTATCTAGATGTACCGCTGTACTGTACACATCACCGTTTATGATGCACATGCTGCTTAATCACAGTCGCGGTCAGGGACCAGAGCCTGGGCACAGCATAATATTTACACTGGAAATATAGACAATTCAGTCCCTCCAGGATTTCATGACCATTTTTTGATATTGTTGTGGCCTAAAATGCCTGATTGTGCAGTTTTTCTAAAAACAAAATGCTATGAACGTTTTTTAAGGTGTTTTGTTGCAATATACAGTGCAATATACAGCGGGAGCAAGTCAAAGTCATGTGAAATTTTGCGATTTTGTCGCAAAAAGGGACAAAATCAGTATTATTTTTATTAACCATTAATCATTGAGTTATTTTGGAAGGTAAATGTGAGGCGTTTTTATTACACGTTTCCTGCATCTTCTAAACGTAACAAGGAAGTGAGTTCGCTGACGTATGGATTCACAGGAAACGACAATGATTGGTCAAAAATTGCGGGAAGGTTGCGGTGATTGGTCAAAATTTCACCGTAGTAATGAATTTGCGGGGATTGGCTGAATTTGCGTTAATAGTTGCGATGGCAACATTGCGAACTTTGAAATGATATGAGAACAATTTCTGTTCAACTTATATTAAGGAACATAGAGCCAGTCAAGCTCATACCTTCCCTCTCCAAAAAATATCACACTCTCTTAGCTTAAATCTGAATATTTTTCCAAGATACTTCGGTTTCAGGTCCATGGGGACATGGACATGATGATATGGAATTACACATTTCCTGAACTCACACTGAGCCGTGATGATGCAGGATGTGAACTAACAGCAGCTGAGGGAAGGCGCTCTGATCTTTGCAATAAAAACATTTCTCATCAAAGACAGTTGACCAGTTTTGTGGAATACACAGATGGACTGCACAAACCCTGCGGTGATGCTGATAGCCAAGCTAACGGCAGCTCCCAGGCTAAATTCACTCAGAGATAAACTGAAACACAGACCAAAGGAAATCGTGATTGGAGTGACTTGAATCAAAAATGTCAACAGGTTGATGCAGACCACCAGAAAGGCCTTATTTTTTAAAGAGTTCATCTCTCGCTCATTGTCTCCAGGTCCTGGATGTCTCAGCTTCTTTAGAATAGATACGCAACAGAAAATATTCAGAGTCAAAAGGACGACGTACAAGGCTGCATAAATGTGGTAGGGCATATCAGGAAACGTCAACATGCAGTTTACAGCAAACGCCAGTGCGACTAACCAGCCTAAGATGCAGCTTTCAATGCGGTATCTGACTGGATTAAACCTCAGGAAGATCAGAGGGTGGACCACGGCTACGTAGCGCTCCAAACTCACAAAACAGTGGAAAATCACTTGACTACTTGTGGAAAGTCCCAGCATAAACCCCAGTGGTTTGAGAAAACACAACTCAGAGCTCATGCTGCACAGACTTTCTAAATGTCCCAAGAACATGAAGCTGATTTCGGCGACGACTTGGTTCAGAGTAAAAATGTCCATTCCTTCATTTGCTGCAGATAGCAGAGTGATGACGTAGGTGTTAAGAGGAAGGCCAACAAGCATGTGGAAAACCTGGAAGGATATGAGGAAGACGGACGATACTCTGAGGTACCATTCTTCGTTTGAGTCGGTGAGTGTGGCGTTCATCCTCTTGCATTTAACACCGGGCTTGTAGGACAAATGGGTGAAGCATTAAAAAGGGCATTTAGTATAAAAATGAATTTTTAATTTCAGAAATTATAGGTCAAACAGATGTCATTTTTTAGGGGGACCAACAAACTTGTCCGGCCTATTTTAGCATATCTTTGTAAAAAGGCAAGTGTGTCCTGCTTTGACACAATTTTAAATTTCCATTTTTATTCTTTCTAATTAAATTAAATCTACAGTTTCTAGGAAAGCGAGTAAAGGTGCTTACAGAATGCTGAAGTTCCCTTTGTCTCTCACAGACTGTGTTGTGTTTTCTCTTGTGAACTCACCTCATCCACCTGTGCACATAAATCATGAAGTGACTTGTATTCCATGCAAATACAGTTCTTTTATTACCAAAACCATTCTGATATGAACTCAACTTCTAAAATGTGTTCTTCTACTGAACATCATCCTTATCCGTAATTGATTATTATGTTTTTGATTGATGATATTGACTTACTCTTTGATTAATTCACTTCCTCTTTGATTTATTAACTTCACCTTTAACTAATGGACTCCCTCTTTAATTGATGGACTTCCTCTTTGATTATCGAACTCTCCCTTTAATTAATAGACTTACTCTTTGATTAATGGACTTCCACTTTAATTGATGGACGGGGATTCCCCTTTAATTGATGAACTTTGTAGCCCAGGTACTAGATAAATATTTTCCCATTATTATAATTATCTTAAAGGTAATCATTACCTTAATTTGACTTATTTGTTTTCTTAGAAGTGCTGCAAAGGTTTATATGTAACTGGGTCCATTTGATAGATCTCCCCACTAGCCAATCAGTGAGCCTTACCTGGCCACGCCCTATCTTTAATTCCTGTGGCTATCGCCATGATGATTTCCGGGTTTTTTTTTTCCAAGGAAAAGGAACCCTTGCGTTAGCAGCCGCGTGTTTAACAGCCGACTGCTAAAGTGATATAGTTATCATCATCCAGTGAGCAGTGTGAGAGAGCGGATTCTTTTCGCTGAACCGTCAAGGCGAAATGCTGTAAAGTTGTTCATACATTGACGCAGCGGTGAGTGAATTTTCTGCGGCTTCTATAGGCTATTGTAAACTGATGTGTATGCTAGGCTAAAGAGGCATTGATAATTGTTTTGTTGAAGGAGGATGTTATTTTCTCGACCTGTTGCTGCTATAAATGTAGTGAAGGGAAAAGTTAAGTGTGCGACAAGTTCGACGATTTATGTTTACTTCATTTCATATTAAACGAAGAGGTGAATGTTCAGTGCAGTCTCTCATTGTTACCGGTACAGCGAGAGACAGTAAGCACGTTGAGCCATAGTACCTTTAGATTCCTATAAATGTTACACTAAATGCAATTTTGACAACTTAAGAGTATTTAGTAATCATATAATTTTCCGTTATTTTTGTAAATCGACTTTTCTGTCACTTATTAAAATGATTATAGTATGTTAAATACTTGAAGGAGATTACGTTAATTTTGAATGTATTTGCAGCTTCGCAGCTGCAAATGTAAATTTGGAACTTGAAATATTTTTGTTGCGCAACTGTTGAGGACATGCTTTGAGCTAATGAATACATTTTTTAATTAAAGTGTGTTTGTTAGCAGTAATTCATGGGGAAAAATGAACATGATTTATAGTCAAAGTATTTGGATGTTATCTGACCTGGTTAAAGGTCAGGTTTTGGTGACACCGGAAAAAGGGGACGCAGCTTCCTGCTGGTTTGTGTGAGAGTGGGGTTCCTAGACCCGGAGGCGATCCCCAGGTCCAGAGACCCAGGAATTCCCAGTGCGGACTGGGTGGCGAGCCAAGCTGAACCGAACTGGTACTGTGAACCATTTCTTAATTTTCTCTTCCTCACGGATTGTGTGGAAGGATAGAGGATCGTGAAGGGCCCCAACGGAAAAGAGACTGATAAAAGGGGACAGATTTTATTTTGCTGGCTTTGTCTTTTACTTATCATTCTTCTTTTGGTTCAACAAAACTTGTAGTCAAATGTATTTTATTTTCCTGTAATGTTGAGTGGCCATAAAAAACCCATAAAATATCAAACAGATTCTGTCCGCTTCATTATTGATATTTGTGGCACTGGCTCTTAAAAACTTAGTTCCTCTAGCATTGGCCCAGTTAACATCTTTAAGTAAATCCTACCTGTACCCCATGGACTTCCTCTTTAATTGACAGACTTGCTATTTGATTAATAGACTTTCTCTCTTATTTATGAACTTCCCCTTTAATTAATGGGCCTCCTCAACAGCTTAACAGCTTTCTAATGCTTAATGAGAATAAAAGAATATGCAAATGGAAAAGTGGTAAAACCTTGTGCTGTACAAAACCCTTTGACTGATAGAGCATCTATTTCTTGATAAAAGACGTAAAAGCATCTCTGAGAATCCTAAAAGAGTCTGCACATCTCTCGTAAATCTTTAGGACCATTACCGTGACATCTTGGATCAGTTTTCATCTGTAATGGAAAAATTCCCTTTCACCATGTCAATGAGTTCTTGAGAGTTTTACAATATGTGTTCGTTAGAATTTTACATATGTGTTCTTAAAGGCATATGATAAGTTGTTCGGTTGAGCCTGATAAGAAATTGTTGTGAATGTATAACTCCTCAATGCAAAGCACAAAGGAGATACTGTGTGTGTGAGAATCGGTTGTTGGAACAGAGTGTTCCAACTGCCCAGCTATCTGCAAATGTTTCAAGAAATGATAAAGTCTCTGCAAGAGTACAAATTCTCTCTCCCACCTCCTCCCCTTAGGTCTTCTAACTCAGACTAGCTCTCTGTCGAACGCCTCCTGTTTAAACAGTAATATTTTGTTAAATTAATAAACTTTTTCTCTGATTACTACAATTTTGTCCTGGTGAATGTGTGCCTGGGAAAATAAGTAATAATACTATATTTTTCCACAACATCATCATCACTACATTCGTTGGTGGCATAATGGTAGGGTGTTCACTCTGTGATCAGAAGGTCGCAGGTTCGAATCCAGGGCTGGTAAAGTTACCACTGAAGTACTCATGAGCAAGCTACTGTCCCCAAGCACTGCTCCCCGGGCTGCCCACTGCTCCTCCATGGATGGGTTAAATGCAGAGGTCACATTTCGTTGTGGTGCACTGTGTGCTATGCTGTGCTCACAATGACAAATAATCACTCACTTTTTTTTTCACTTTCATTATAAAATATTAGACAAATACGGGTGAATATGAGCCTAAACCAGGGGGTCCAGTTGTGGTCCTGGAGGCCCGGTGTCCTGGAGGATCTCCATCATACTTGGTGAGTCAATTCTGTAGAGCACAAGTTTGATGGAAAACCTCCAGGAGATCCAGGCCCTCCCTGCTCTTAACACACAGTGGGTTATGGAAATGTTGCTGAAATATACCTGCCCAAAAGGTTGTGATGCTGTGTGAAATGTAAAGCTCTTAAACCCAAATTTTATTCACAGTGAAGCATAGACAACATATCACATTTCAACTGAGAAAAGAATAAGGTTATATTATATTTGACAACAACACATCCCAAAACAGTAGGGACAGGGCCATGTTTACCACTATGTAGCACCCCCGCTTCTCTTAACATCTGGAGTGCAGGACTTTTGAGAGAGGAATGTTGTCCAGTTCTTCTCTGATGTAGAATTCCAGTTTCTCAACAGTCCTGGATCTTCTTTGTCATATTTGTCATTTACATTTATGGCATTTAGCAGATGCTGTTATCCAGAGTGATCTCCATTTTTCCTAATTAGAGGGACAGTCTCCCTGCAGCAACTTTAGGTTAAGGGACTTGCTCAGGGATCCAGTGCAGTGGTGGTAGTGCTGGAGAAAGGATTCAAACCCAAGACATCTTGTTCTAGAGGTGGGCTTCCACCACCATCATCATCACACAACATACCATTGTTAGATTTGGGGTTGTACATCAGCAGGTTAGATGAGGCTTCCTGGTTTTATTTTGGGATTCAAACATTCCTTGTCAAGGACAGTTTTCCAGCTTTGTGGAGCAAGAAGACGGGCTGCACAAACCCTCCACTGATGCAGAAGACGAGACTGATGACTAAGGCCAAGCTAAATTCACTTATAGACAAGCTGTTCCGGAGACCAAAGCAAATAGTGATGGGGATGACTTGAATCAAGAACGCCACCAGGTTCATGCAGACCACCTGGAAGGCCTTCTTTTTGGAAGAGTTCATCTCCTTCTCCATTCTGTCCCCCGGTCCTGGATGTCTCAGCTTCTTCAGAATTGAGACGCAACAGAAAACACTCACAACCAGAATGAACACGTACACTAGCGCATAAACGTAATAGCGCAGGTCAGGAAACGTGAACAAGCAGCTTACACCAAACACCAACGCGATCGTCCAGCCGAGGACACAGCACGCTATCCTGTACCTGACTGCCTTCAATCTCAGAAAGGTGAGAGGGTGAACGACGGCTATGTAGTGCATCAAGCACATACAGCACTGGAAAAATCCTCGACTAGACAGACTTAAACCCAGCATAAACCCCATCGGTTTGTAGAGGCACAAACTGGGACCAAAGCTGCACAGACTGTAGAAAGGTCCAATGAAGACGAAGCAGATTTCGGCCAAGGCTTGGTTGAGGGTGATGATGTCAGTCACCTCCATTCCCTCACGTCTCTGGGACAGATGGAAGGTGAGGTAGAAGTTTAGAGGAAGGCTCACGAGGAAGTGGAAAACGTGGAGGGAAATGACGTAGACGGACGAGACCTTGATGTACCAACTTTCGGGTGAGATAACAAACGTGGCGTTCATCTTCCTGCACTTGAAAGACTGGGTTTATAGTAGAAAAGGAGGCAGCAGCAAGAAGATCCTTGAGAAAAAAGAAGAAACAAGTTTCATTCACCAGGTTTGTTTTCTTAAATTATTACATTTCTATGACAATTTTATACTTAATAAATGCAAGAAACAAGATCAAATTATTTCTCAAGCTTTTTATTTATTGCATGTCCTGAGATTTTCAACATTTGCATGTTAGTCTCTTAATATTTACTACAAATGCAGTCACGGTAGACACTAAAGACTTTTATCAATCCTTCACAACCAATTGGCATATTTATTACAATATATAATCAATAAAGCACAACATAGACACAAAATATAAAAATCCCAGACTCAAACAATGAAATATACTTACAAAATGTCAGTTTCCTCAGTCTTCCCTCTCACACTGTGTGCTTGTGTGTTGAAGTAAACTCACTACCTCTTCCTCCCGTGTTGTCATAAATCATGTAAGGAGTTGTGTTTCATGCAAATGCAGCACGTTTATGACCCTACACACTCTCATATGCACATAAGCTCTAAAAGTCTGTACTTCATGTCAGCCTGATATAAATAAGGAAAGTGATGGAGATGAGGCTGAAAGGTATCGAGATCTAAGAGTGACAAAATGAACGCATCAATAATTAATTAATAAAATGTGTCATGAATTGCTTAAAGTGGGAAATAAAAACATTAAATAAATATTTAATTAACTAATTATATTAAATAAAGAATTGTTTCACTCATTTAATGATTATTTCAATAGAATAATAGTTGCAATAATTTTAGTAGTAGTTTATAATAGTAGTCTAAATTACTGTATTTTTTATTTTAATTGTATTTTTTCACTCCTAGTTTTAGTTTAAGTCCTAGTTCATGTTAATTGCAATAGCCCTGGTCCTTCCGTCATGAGAGCTAAATGGATGGATCTTTTAAAAGAGCCAAAAAGTCAGTTTTAAAAATTAATTTTTCATTAAATAATGAGCTCACCCACTCTCTATAAGGACTCGGTGTGCTATTTACAGAAACAACAGAACCACTTTCCATGTGGAGTGATTTTACTACTGAAACTGAAGTCAAGCGCCGTCGTGTGCTTATGCAAAGCATGGGTTGTCTGGAAAATGTGCTTTTAGTGTCCGTTCCACCATTCTACAACCCTTTACATCATTACTGCAGTACTGACGCTGAATCTCCATATGCATCATGGTCTAATGTACATGCTTCTGTACAGGTCAGTCACTACTGCACAACCTTACACTCTCTTTATTCTATTTGAAAAGCAATATCCATATTCTCTTCTATGTATAACGTGCGGGAGCTTGTAGTGGAGCTCAGATACTTTAATCACTAGGCTGCCATTTGTTCACAGCCTTTATTTGTTTTATTATTTTCTAAGCTCTCTTCTTACAGCACATATACAGTGGGTGGTGGTGGTGCTCTACTGGTCAGGACACTCGCTTCTGGACCAAGAGGTTGTGGGATTGATTCCTCCCTGCTGCACTACCATCACTGGGTTCCTGAGCAAGACCCTTAACCCCAGGTAGCTGCAGGGAGACTGTCCCTGAAATTAGGATGTGGAAGTTGTTCTGGATACGAGTGTCTGCATAAATGATGTAAATGTAAATGAGACGTTAATAAAGAGATGTGGATTTAGTGCACAGAGGGAGATGTGAAATCTCTTTATTGTCATACAGCAGGACGGTTCACACTGATCTCTGTAATCACACATGTGCATGCTGATGAATCCAGTTTCTGTAGAGTGGGTGACAGATATCCATGAAATCTGATACACCCAGATTAAAATAGTCGGTACCAGACCGTAGCAGCCCGACCAGCATTCTGTTGTTTCCGGTGGTAACCAGACTACCGCCAGAGTCGCCCTGTAAATATAATACAAGTTTAGCATAAAGCACTTTATACACTCTACAGTCAGTAGACATGTCCTGTAATCATTTAACCTACTGCACTGGAGTCAGTGTTGGGGTCCTGAACACAAACACATTCACCGGGTACAAGATTATTCCTGAATTGATACCATGCTGGTCTTGGTGCATTTGCAGTACAGGTAACAACGGAGGTTTCTGCATACCGTAGATGGTCGGCCTCAAAGGATTCTGTGGGTTGATTAAGGACTGATAAGTTGGGTTCATCATTTCATTGTTTATTAATCTTATCTGACTGAAACTTACTCATTTCTCGCCGTCCATTTATTGGAGCCTGAAGTCTGGCATTCATCCATCCGTAAAAATGTACACGTGCACCGATTTGTGGTGGTCTACATTGTAGAGGTGGGAGAGGAATAGTGACCATATTCTGTTGAAGTGGCAGTCTCAGGAGCATGAGATCGTGTTTTTGTCCGTTGAGATATAATCTGATTTTTTCAACACGCACTACCCGTTTATTTGCACGATTAGGATGAGCATTTAAAACTACCCTTAAAAACCTGTACAGATAAAAAATGAATTGTATTGTAATCACTAATTCATCATCCCTGCACATCACTTAAATCGTTTGAGCAGCAAAAGTGAAATGATTCTAATATTTCTGTTATAAACTACAGTTCTACATAAACACACATCATAATTTTCTACGCCGTGGCTCTTACCAGTCATCACAGTGAGCAGCAGTGAGGACCCATTCCTGGGTAATCATAGAACCACCACAAATCGGTTTATTTCTCCAAAATATTAATCTAGTGATTATCATGACGTGATGGAGACATTCATCTGGACCACAATCACCTCCTATTCCCTGACCCTGAACATAAACTCTCTTCTCAACCTCCTCCAGCTTTGCACCTGAGAGAGAGAGAGAGAGAGAGAGAGAGAAGGTGGGGAGGAGGGACTGATGTATTCAAGCATAACTCTAAAATTTAATGAACAAAACCTTCCAGAATTAAAAATCCTCTGATATGTACAAAAATTTACACAACTGACAAGTTTATATGCACAATGCATAAAATCTCACTGATTTACTGATAAATTCAAATTTTTCTAAACACATTTAAAAACTTTATATTAGATTAAACAACAATGTATAAAATAGAATATCTACTAAATTTAAGTTTTATATTAAAGAAAATGATAACTCGGTCAGCTCTATTTATTTAGCTGCTCATTTTCTGAAAGTAGGGAATAATATGTTGAATATGTACAACCTCATGAAAAACATAGCAGTAAGTTAGTACTGGAGGTCAAACATAAAGTAAATGACTTGAATATGAGGTTGATTTCAATTTTAATAGCTTTTCACTTATTATTTACTGTGGAAAAGAACATTAAAACTAATAAAACTTACACTCTCATTGAAATAAACTCTTTAACACTCATCCTGAATCAGACTTTACCTGTATTTTCACTGAGAACTGGTAAACTGTATTGACATATAATATACACAATAATACCACCTACATTTATACCTTCATTTTAGGACACTCATCTCTAGACCAAGAGGTTGTGGGTTTGAGTTCCACCTCCAGCACTACCATCATTGAGACCCTGAACAAGACTCTTAACCCCAAGTTGCTGCAGGGAGACGGTCTCTGATATTAGGAAATGGATGTTGCTCTGGATAAGAGTGTCTGCTAAAATGCTGTAAATGTAGGACTCCACTCACCTGCCAACAGCAAGAGAAACAGACACTTTGCCAGAATCTTCATCATGATCCTCGTCTTCTTCTCTATGAGTTAATGTTGGAATCCTCTGCTGTTTTATACACGTCACATTGTCATTCAGGCCACCATCCAATCAGCTTTTTACACTGTTTTTTTGTTTCTGCTGCGCTGACATCCGTCTTACTGTCACACACAGATACTTTGAATACTGGAGATGATAAAAAGAAGA
>JAVGVS010000444.1:136052-180951 GCA_032718565.1 Distichodus sexfasciatus | reverse complement strand
AACAAAAAGGAAGGATGTGCTCACAGGTTCTTGCTGTATAATCCTCTTGAATGTGTGGTGTGTTTCTGGCAGTCACAGTGCCACCTGTGTTAGTGTGACATTATTAATCATTACAAAGTGTTGTTTTTCATGCAAATCTGATATTAAACCATATTTATTTTGGGAGTAAAATGATGGATGTGATTATTTTTTTCCCACATATTCTTAACATTAATCTATCCTTCCAGGATTTTATGATGTTCTGATTGCAACTATTATTGCAAATTCAGTCAATCAATGCCAAATTGATAACTACCATGAAATCTTGACAAATCTCCACAACCTTTTCACAATTTCTGACCAATCATTGTCATTTCCCACAAAACGTTGAGCCAACCCGAACTCATTTCCTTGTTAAGTTTAGAAGATGCAAGAAATGTGTGTGATAAAAACACCTCACATGTACTTTTAAAAATAATTAATTGATTACCAATTAATAAAAATAATAGTTAAGTTTTTCCTTTCACTTTTATTAATTGTTAAAAAATCATTATAAATGTGGACAAAATCACATTCATGAGCAATGTTGACTTACTCCTGCAACTTTATTGCAACAAAACATCTAAAAACATGGAAACTTTCATCACAATTTTTTTTTTAAAGATACACGAGAGGCCACTGTGAATTATTAGTTATGCCGTATTGACTCTCAAATACACCCTCTCTGTTTCAAGGTTTAATAATAAACAAAATATTTAAGGAAATGATATAGCTGATATATTAATATCTAGACATCAATTTACAGCTAAATATTATATAAATAGTTGAGACTAACTTGAAAATCAGCATTTAACTCTTGAACTCTACATTCAATAAAATCAATGTGTGAGCATCAGTGCACCAGTTGAAGGGGTGAAAAGAGAACATGTTGTTTAATCAATCAAACATACACTCACTTTACTGCTGTCTACACTGACTTATGCTCCCTATAGTGTTCACACCCTGATGACTCTGACATTAACCACTCGGGGAAGTTTTGTTCTCCAATATCGCATTAACCTGAGCTCGACAGTCAACTAGTGTGGACTTTAGCAGAAATGACGAGAGAAAACAAAGGTATGTGACTGCCCGAATAAACACTGTTTATACTGTTCTTTCAGAACTACTGCAGTAACATATGCACTGCGTTGTCTCGTAAGGAACCGGTTTACATTGCCTAGTACTTGTAATGAAATTTTGAGCATGGTAAGTAGCTAAAAGCACATTTAAAGTCTGCCCCGAGAGGTTAGCATTACAGTTTCCATGGTGCAAACACTAGAAGGAGCATAAGTCAGTTGGTGAATGCAGCACCAGTTTTTGTCACTACTAACAACACTTTGTGACACACTTTGTGAGCAAGATTTCTGAAATAGCCAGGTTCAGGGTAAAAACCTCAGCGCTGTCAAATTCTCCAAGTCCAGGAAGGAGGAGGAGGATGATAACACAAATTTTCAGAGAAAGAACCAGATGCAAAGCAATAACATTGATGGGCAAGAGGACAAGTACATAACCAAAATCATATTCACGAGTCACGTTCATGGTGGTAGCATTCATATTTGTGCTGTGAAGAAACTGTCCTGTTGACAGACATCACATAGGAGAACATGAACACAGGTCACAAAACATGTTTCTGGAAAACTTGACTTAACACAAGTATGGTTAAAATGTTGAATCTTGATTTCTTTGACATCTTTCAAACCTACATTAAAGCAAAACTAATTTTAAGATGCTTTAAATCAAACCAATTTTCTCAATATTTTCCTGAGAACAAAAAGGAAGGATGTGCTCACAGGTTCTTGCTGTGTAATCCTCTTGAATGTGTGGTGTGTTTCTGGCAGTCACAGTGCCACCTGTGTTAGTGCTGTGTTAGTAATAATCACAAAGTGTTGTTTTTCATGCAAATCTGATATTAAACTATATTTATTTTGGGAGAAAATTATGCATATGATTAATTTTTTTCCCACATGTTCTTAACATTAATCTATAAATCAGACCTTCCAGGATTTTATGATGTTGTGATTGCAACTATTAATGCAAATTCAGCCAATCCATGCCAATTGATTACTACCATGATATCTTGACAAATCACCACAACCTTTTCCCAATTTCTGACCAATCATTGTCATTTCCCACAAAACGGTGAGCCATACGTCAGCAAACGCATTTCCTTGTGAAGTTTAGAAGATGCAGGAAATGTGTGTGATAAAAACACCTCACATGTACCTTTTAAAATAATTAATTAATTGCCAGTTAATAAAAATAATAGTGAAGTTTTTCATTTAATTTAATTAATTGTTAAAGAGTCATTATAAATGCAGACCAAATCACATTCATGAGCAAAGTTGACTTACTCCTGCAACTTTATTGCAACAAACGCCTAAAACATGGAAACTTTCATCAAATTTTTTTTAAACGCTGCACCACAGGCCACTGTGAATTATTAATAATGCTGTATGGACTCTCAAATACACACTCTGTTTCAAAATTCAATAAACACAATATTTAAGGAAATGATGTAACTGATATATTAGTATCTAGACATCAATTTACAGCTAAATATTATATAACTAAGAAGTCAGCATTTAACTCTGGATCTCTACATTCAATAAAATCAATGTGTGAGCATCAGTGCACCAGTTGAAGGGGTGAAAATAGAACATGTTTAATTAATGAAACATACACTCACTTTATTGCTGTCTACACTGACTTATGCTCCCTCTAGTGTTCACACCCTCATGACTGTGACATTAACCACTCGGGGCAGGTTTTAAAGTCCACACTTAGTCAACTGTCGAGCTTTGTTCTCCAATATTGCATTAAGCTGAGCTCAACAGTCAACTAGTGTGGACTTTAGCAGAAGTGAGGAGAGAAAACAAAGGTATGTGACTGCCCGAATAAACACTGTTTTATAATGTTCTTTCAGAGCTACTGCAGTTACATATGCACTGTGTTGTCTCATAAGGACCCGATTTACATTGCCTAGCACTTGTAATGACATTTTGAGCAAGTTAAAAGGCTAAAAGCACATTTAAACCCTGCCCTGAGAGGTTAGCGTTACAGTCGCCAGGGTGCGAACACTAGAAGGAGCATAAGTTTTTGTCACTACTAACAGCACTTTGTGAGACCAAACAAGAGAGCTAAATGTTCTTTAGAAAACAAATGGACAATTTTCCAGTTTTGTGGAGTACAAATATGGGCTGCACAAACCCAGTGAAGATGTTAATCAATATAATAATACCCATTGCAATCATAATGTCACTCATTTGCAACTTGCTTTGCACAGCAATAATTATTGAAGTTGGCAGGATCTGAATAGAAAACATAATAAGGTTAATGACGACCACCTGAAAGGCCCTCCTTTTGAAAGAATTCATCTCCCTCTCCCCTGGTCCTGGATGTCTCAGCTTCTTCAGAATAGACATACAGCAGAAAAATTCTACTGCCAAAATCAACATGTAAATTGCTCCAAAAGCACTGATGGGTATGCTGGGATATGTGATCACGCAGAGAATACCAGCTGCAAGAATAGCTGTCCAGGCCATGAGAGAGTGTGCCACTCGATACCTGAGTGTCTTATATCTCAGAAAAGTCAGAGGATGGACCACAGCCAGGTAGCGCTCCAAACAAACACAGCATTGCATCACAGGGCAAGCAGTCATGCCAAGACCAACGATGAGACCAATTGATTTTGAGACACTCAGTTCAACGTATATGCAACTCAGCCAATGCAGAAGTCCAATGATGGCAAACAAGATTTCTGAGATAGCCAGGTTCAGGGTAAAAACCTCAGCCCTGTCAAATTCTCCAAGTCCAGGAAGGAGGATGTTGATTATAACATAAATGTTCAGAAAAAGAACCAGAAGCAAAGCGATAACATTGATGGGCAAGAAGACAAGAACATGACCATAAAAATATTCACAAGTCATATTCATGGTGGTAACATTCATCTTTGTGCTGTACAGAAACTGTCCTGTTGGTAGACATCACATAGGAGAACATGAACACAGGTCACAAAACATGTTTGTGGAAAACCTGACAACACAGGAATGGTTAAAATATTAAATCTTGATTAATTTGATATCTTTCAAACCAACATTAAAGCAAAAGTAATTTAAAGTTGCTTTAAATCAAACCAATTGTCTCAATGTATTCCTAAGAACAAAAAAGGAAGGATGTGCTCACAGGGTCTTGCTGTATAATCCTCTTGAAAGTGTGGTACTTTCTGTTCTCTTTTTAAACCTCCTTAAATCTACTTATGCCTTTAACATCGTCCGTCCCCTTTTTCTGTATTATGGTTTCCCACAAGTGAGATATACACTTACGTTCATGTCTTTCTTAGCACTCCATTTATCTCTCTATTCACTTAGGAATAATGTGTGTGTGTTGTAATCCTCCCGTACCACCTGTATTGTGGTCATTACACATACGTCCATGAAGAATAGCCTTTCATGCAAATCTGTCACAAATAAAGGAAAAATGCAAATAAATCAGAGTTTTTGAAAAGTGGTGTACTGTGTAAAAACATCTCGAACTCCAATGCAACAAAATGAAAGCATATATTTAACATACTTATAAAACAGCGCAGAAAAATGTAGAACAATTCTGTATAATTTACACCTGGACAGATGACCATCACAGTAAAATGAGTCAGTATCTCAAGATCTCTACAAAGGTAATTAAGCAGAATTTTATATTTATTATACAGAAGTAGTTTCTTTTACAGCTAGAAAAGTTTTCATCAAGTACACTTGATCAAGCAAGACAAAAATATTACAAGACCAACCATGTGACATCTACTGCAGACACAACACAAAGCTTAACTTGGTTTAGACTGGGCAGGCCTTAGAGCCGTGGTCCCCAAATCTCTTTCACCGAGGGCCAGAGTATGTAAAGCAAGTCAGAGGGCCAGCAAATCCATGTCACGTCCTAAACCCTAAATATTTAAGAGTCAGACGCATTTTTGGGAGCCATAATATTCATCACATGCCAAATGTCAAATGAATAGACAGTAATTACTTGTATTATTTATTTATTTCTATGTTCTACCTCACACTGCCTTTTCTTTCTCCTATCTGAGCTATTTGACCTGCCTACTATTGTCATCTGCACTGTCTTACAGAGAACAGGAGAATAAATGACACATAAATTGAATATTCATTATTAAATTATTGTATATTAGTATTATTAATAAATTACATTATTATTTAATTTATTATTTGTTTTAGCTTCATGTAGTATAAAAGTGCTGAAAGTTAGACTAGAAATATCAAAAACAGTGTCTCTTTTATTGACTTGAAGAGTTTTTATATTAATATATAAAATGAGCTGCTTTTGGAAGAGAACTACATTTTTGTGCAAGATGTAGTTCCATATGAGAGTCACGAGAGCTAACACGTGTTTACATCATGAATAATGTAATTCATGCGTTTTTATGCAATTACTTCAGTGTATGTGAAAGGAATTACTCAGAAATAATTTAACATTCAGAGGAATTAATATAATGTCCGCTAAGTTCAAAAATGCTTAGTGTTATTGCAACTGTCATCATTAAGATTTTACTCACTTAGTGGAGATGTCCACCCAGTGACATGGAGATCACTAGTTGCAGATGGCCATAGGGAGCGCACATGTCTGTTTAGGTTTGTTGCCAATGTGATGTGAGAGGCAAGATATATTTGGGGACCACTGCCTTAGAGTGACCTACAGCTACAGAAATGACATATCAATATGTACTTCTGAATTTAACAGAACTGAGGAAAGTCGACAGCCAAACAGTTCATAAACACCCAGTGAGCTGTGTAGAAGCAGAATATCAAAGTGTTAAGGTCTTCTGTTCTTTGGAAAACAAACAGACAGTTTTCCAGCTTTGTGGAGTACAAATATGGGCTGCACAATCCCTGTGAAGATGTTAATCAATATATTAATACCCACTGGAATTATAACATCACTTATTTGCAACTTGCTATACGCACAAAGAATAATTGCTGTTGGCAGGATCTGAATACAAAACGTCAGCAGGTTAATGACGACCACCTGAAAGGCCTTCCTTTTGAAAGAATTCATCTCCCTCTCCTGTCTCTCACTGTCCCCTGGTCCTGGATGTCTCAGCTTTTTCAGAATAGACATACAGCATAAGGATTCTACAGTCAAAAACAAGATGCAAATTGCTCCAAAAGCACTGAAGGGCATGTCGGGATATGTGATTGCGCAGAGAATACCAACTGCAAGAATAGCTGTCCAGGCCATGAGAGAGTGTGCCACTCGATACCTGGGTTGCTTATATCTCAGAAAAGTCAGAGGATGGACCACAGCCAGGTAGCGCTCCAAACACACACAGCACTGCATCATAGGGCGAGCAGACACGCAGAGACCAGTGAGGAAACCAATTGATTTTGAGAACTTCAAGTCAACATATATGTAACTCATCCATTGCAAAGGTCCAATGATGGTGAACAAGATTTCTGAGATAGCCAGGTTAACCGAAAAAATCTCAGCGCTGTCAAATTCTCCAATTCCAGGAAGGAGGAGGAGAATTATAACATAAATGTTTAGATAAAGAACCAAAAGCAAAGCGATAACATTGATGGGCAAGAAGACAAGAACATAGTCATAGTAATATTCACAAGTCACGTTCATGGTGGTAGCATTCATCTTTGTGCTGTAACGAAACTGTCCTGTTGATAGACATCACATAGGGAAACATGAACACAGGTCACAAAACATGTTTGTGGAAAACTTGACAACACGGGTATGGTTAACATATTAAATCTTGATTTATTTGACATCTTTCAAATCAACATTAAAGCAAAAGTCATTTAAAGATGCTTTAGATCAAACCAATTTTCTTGAAATTCACTCAATATATTCTTAAGAACAAAAAGGATGTGCTCACAGGTTCTTGCTGTATAATCCTCTTGAATCTGTGGTGTGTTTCTGGCAGTCACAGTGCCACCTGTGTTAGTGCCACATTATTAATAATCAGAAAGTGTTGTTTTTCATGCAAATCTTATGTTAAATCATATTTATTACCGAGTAACTTGATAGATGTGGTTAATTTTTTTCATATATTCTCAACATTAACCTATATGTCAGACCCTCCAGGATGTTGTGATGTTGCGATTGCTATTATTAATGCAAATTCTGCCAATTAACACCAATTCATTACTACCATGCAATTTTGACCAATCACCACAATTGTTTTGCAATTTCTGATCAATCATTGTCACTTCCCACAAAACGTTGAGTCATAGTAAGGGAACTCATTTCCTTGTTAAGTTTAGAAGATGCAGGAAATGTGTGTGATAAGAACACCTCACATGTACACTACCAGTCAAAAGTTTGGACACACCTTTGCATTCAATGTTTTATTTTTTATTATCGTTACTATTGACATTGTAGATTTTCACTGAAGGCACTATGAATGAACACATATGGAATTATGTAGTAAAAAAAAGTGTGAAACAACCCAAAACATGTTTTATATCTTAGATTCTTCAAAAATAACCACCCTTTGCTTTGATCACTGCTTTGCACACTCTTGGCATTCTCTTGATGAGCTTCATGAGGTAGTCACCTGAAATTGTTTTCCAACAGTCTTGAAGGAGTTCCCAGAGACGCTGAGCACTTGTTGGCCCTTTTGCCTTCACTGTGCAGTCCATCTCATCCCAGACCATCTCAATTGGGTTTGGTCAGGTGACTGTGGAGGCCAGGCCATGTGGCGCAGCACTCCATCACTCTCCTTCTTGGTCAAATAGCCCTTACGCAGTTCATTCATAGTTTTGATGCCTTTAGTGAGAATCTACAATGTAAATAGTAATGAAAATAAAGAAAAACATTGAATGGGAAGATGTGTACAAACTTTTGACTGGTAATGTATCTTTAAAAATAATAAATTGATTAACAGTTAACAAAAATAGTTGTGAATTTGTTCCTTTAACTTTAATTAATTGTTAAAGAATGGTTTTAAAGGCTGACAAAATCACACATTTATCCGCAATGTTGACTTACTCCTGCAACTTTATTGCAACAAAACACCTAAACACATAGAAACTTTCATCACAATTTTTTAACAAACGCTGCACCAGAGGACACTATGAATTATTAGTAATGCCATATGGACTCTCAAATACACCCCTCTCTGTTTCAAGATTTAATAAACAAAATATTTAAGGAAATGATATACCTGATATATTAACGCTATCTTGACATCTTACAGCTAAATATTATTTAAATAGTTGTGAGTAACTTGGAAGTCAGCATTTAACTCTGGATCTCTACATTCAATAAAATCAATGTATGTGCATTAGTGTACCAGTTGAATGGGTGAAAAGAGAACTCATGTTGTTTAATTAATCAAATATGTGACCCTCCACGGCAAAACCAGTCGCTGTCGCAAATTTTCAAAACTGACTTCTTATGTTTTCAGTAAAGGGCATACATCAACCTTTAAAACGATACCTATATCGAATGAATCAGACGACATATGACTGAGATATCAACATTCAAAGGAGTCGAGTTTCTCCTGTCACGCCAAGTGAGAAACGGAGAAATCCGCCTGTGAAGTTGACTATCGGCGTAGTCAACTATGCTCAGACGCTCGCTGCGGTTGCGTCTCCGTTTGCATTTACGGTAGCCTGCGCTGCATTCACAGCCACACGGATAGCCTACTTGCATTAGGTTAACTGAACTCGGGAGAGTCGCTAGTCAACAAGTGGATTTACCATAAACATTGAAGTAGAGCGGTTAAAACAGAAACTTTTAACATTCTGCTGAAATTGAATTCCTCACCTCAAGAAAGTCACATTTTTAGGATGGAAAGGGTAAGTTTTTCAGCCAAATTTATTCACAACAGTACAGTATAGATCTTCCACTGTTTCAAAACACAAACAAAAAATCCAAAATTTTCCCCACGCAACATAAACGGTGGTTTTTCTTGGAAACCTCCGTTGCGACAAGCGACCGGTTTTGCCGTGGAGGGTCACATATACTCACACTTTACTGCTGTCTACACCAACTTGTGCTCCCTCTGTTTTCCTCACCATGATGACTGTAATGCTAATCACTCGGGGCAGGTTTTAAAGTCCACACCTAGTCAACTGTCAAGCTTGTGTTCACCCATATCAAATTAACCTAAGCTCGACAGTCAACTAGTGTGGACTTTAGCAGAAGTGACAAGAGAAAACAAAAGTACGTGACTGCCTGAATAAACAGTGTTTCATACTGTTCTTTCAGAACTACTGCAGTTACATATGCACTGTTTTGTCTCGTAAGGAACTGGTTTACATTGCCTAGCATTTTTAATGACCTTTTGAGCATGTTAAGAAGCTAAAAGCACATTTAAATCCTCCCCTGAGTGGTTAGGGTTACAGTCGCCAGGGTGCGAACACTAGAAGGAGCATAAGTCGATGAAGGTAGCACCAGTTCTTGCTGCCACTGACAGCACTTTGTGACATCAAACAATAGAACTAAATATTGAAATTGACCAAAGTTTTCCTTTAAGGTCTTCTGTTCTTTGGTAAACAAACGGACAGTTTTCCAACTTTGTGGAGCACAAATATGGGTTGCACAAACCCAGTGAAGATGTTAATCAATATAATAATACCCATTACAATCATAAAGTCACTCATTTGCAACTTGCTTCGCACAGCAATAATTATTGGAGTCGGGAGGATCTGAATGGAAAACGTCAATAGGTTCATGACGACCACCTGAAAGGCCTTCCTTTTGAAAGAATTCATCTCCCTCTCCCGTCTCTCGCTCTCCCCTGGTCCTGGATGTCTCAGCTTCTTCAGAATAGACATACAGCAGAAAAAATCTACCGCCAAAATCAACATGTAAATTGCTCCAAAAGCAATGAATGGCATGTCAGGATATGTGATCGTGCACAGAATACCAACTGCAAGAATAGCTGTCCAGGCCATGAGGGAGTGTGCCACTCGATACCTAGGTTGCTTATATCTTAAAAAAGTCAGAGGATGGACCACAGCCAGGTAGCGCTCCAAACACACACAGCATTGCATCACAGGGCAAGCATTCATGCCAAGACCAACGATGAGACCAATTGATTTTGAGACACTCAGTTCAACATATATGCAACTCAGCCAATGCAAAGGTCCAATGATGGCAAACAAGATTTCTGAGATAGCCAGGTTCAGGGTAAAAACTTCAGCCCTGTCAAATTCTCCAATTCCAGGAAGGAGGAGGAGGATTATAACATAAGTGTTCAGAGAAAGAACCAGAAGCAAAGCGATAACATTGATGGGCAAGAAGACAAGAACATGACCATAAAAATATGCACAAGTCATATTCATGGTGGTAACATTCATCTTTGTGCTGTACAGAAACTGTCCTGTTGATAGACATCACATAGGAGAACATGAACACAGATCACAAAACATGTTTGTGGAAAACTTGACTTAACACAGGTATGGTTAAAATATTAAATCTTGATTTATTTGATATCTTTCGAATCAACACTGAAGCAAAAGTCATTTAAAGATGCTTTAAATCAAACGAAGTTTCTCAATATTTTCCTAAGAACAAAAAGGAAGGATGTACTCACAGGTTCTTGCTGTATAATCCTCTTGAATGTGTGGTGTGCTTCTGGCAGTCACAGTGACACCTGTGTTAGTGCCACATTATTCATCATCACAAAGTGTTGCCTTTCATGCAAATCTGATGTTAAACCATATTCATTTGGGACTGAAATGACACTTTTATCATTAATCTATATATCAGACCAAGATTTCACAATGTTGCGATTGCAACTATTAAAGAAATTCAGCTAATCCAGCTAATTCAAGTCCACATATATGTAACCCAGCCATTGCAAAAGTCCAATGATGGTGAGCAAGATTTCTGAGATGACTGGTTCTGCGAAAAAACCTCAGCGCTGTCAAATTCTCCAAGTCCAGGAAGGAGGGGGTGGATTATAACATAAATATTTAGAGAAAAATCCAGAAGCAAAGCGATAACATTGATGGGCAAGAAGACAAGAATATAGTCATTATAATATTCACGAGTCACGTTCATGGTGGTAGCGTTCATCTTTGTGCTGTGAAGAAACTGTCCTGTTGATAGACATCACATAGGAGAACATGAACACAGGTTCTTGCTGTATAATCCTCTTGAATGTGTGTTGTGTTTCTGGCAGTCACAGTGCCACCTGTGGTAGTGCCACATTATTAATCATCACAAAGTGTTGTTTTCCATGCAAATCCGATGTTAAACCATATTCATTTAGGGAGTAAAATGATGGATGTGATTTATTTTTTTCACATCTTTCTTAAGATTAATCTATATATCAGACCCTCCAGGATTTCGTGATGTTGTGATTCCAACTATTAATGCAAATTTAGCCAATCCATGCCAATTCATTACTACCATGAAATTTTGACCAATCACCACAACCTTTTCACAGTTTGTGACTAATCATTGTCATTTCCCACAAAATGTTGAACCGTACATCAGCAAACTCACTTCCTTGTTAAGTTTAGAAGATGCAGGAAATGTGTGTGATAAAAACACCTCACATGTACCTTTAAAAATAATTAATTAATTACCAGTTAATAAAAATAATAGTGAAGTTTTTCCTTTCATTTTAATTAATTGTTAAAGAATCATTATAAATGCGGACAAAATCACATTAATGAGCAAAGTTGACTTACTCCTGCAACTTTATTGCAACAAAACACCTAAAAACATCAATTTTTTTAAAAACGCTGCACCAGAGGCCACTGTGAATTATTAGTAATGCCGTATGGACTCTCAAATACACCCTCTCTGTTTCAAGGATTAATTAACAAAATGCGTAAGGAAATGATATAACTGATATATTAATATCTAGACCTCAGTTTACAGCTAAATATTATATAAATAGTTGAGACTAACTAGAAAGTCAACATTTAACTCTGGAACTCTACATTCAATAAAATCAATGTGTGAGCTTCAGTGCACCAGTTGAAGGGGTGAAAAGAGAACATGTTGTCTGAAATTTAACCTGAGCTCGACAGTCAACTAGTGTGAACTTTAGTAGAAGTGACAAGAAAAGACAAAGGTATGTGACTGCCCGAATAAATGCTGTTTTATACTGGTCTTTCAGAGCTACTGCAGTTACATATGCACTGCATTGAACAAAAAAGGAAGGATGTGCTCACAGGTTCTTGCTGTATAATCCTCTTGAATGTGTTGTGTGTTTCTGGCAGTCACAGTGCCACCTGTGTTAGTGCTACATTCATCACAAAGTGTTGTTTTTCATGCAAATCCAATATTCAACCATATTCATTTGGGACTGAAATGACATATTTTTATCATTAATCTATATATCAGACCCATCAGGATTTAGCAATGTTGTGATTGCAACTATTAACACAAATTCAGCCAATTTATTACTAATGTCCAATTTTGACTAATCGCCACAAGATTTTCGCATTTTCTGACTAGTCACTGTAATTTCCCACAAAACGTTGAGCCATTCGTCAGCAAAATAATTTCATTGTTACATTTAGGAGACGCAGGAAATGTGTGTGATAAAACAGCTCACATGTACCTTTAAGAATAACTAACTGATTAATGATAGATAATAATACTAGTGGTTTTATTCTGTTTTTATTAATTGTTAAAGAATCATCAACAAGTCTTTCAGTAACTTTGACTCACTCCCGTAACTTTATTGCAACAAAACGCCTAAAAACACAGTAACTTTCATGACATTTTTATTAGAAAAACTGCAGCAAAAATCAGGCACATTAGGCTGCAACATTGTCAAAAAGGCCCGCGAAATCCCGGAGAGACTGAAATATATGTTTGCTTTGCTTTCTGTTCTCTCTTTAAACCTCCTTAATTCCACTTATGCCTTTAACATCGTCTGTCCCCTTTTTCTGAATAATGATTTCCCACAAGTGAGATGTACACTGGGCCGAGTTGACACTAGACTTTCTACCTCTAGCCATTGTGCCAGGTTCATGTCTTTCTTAGCACTCCATTTATCTCTCTATTCACTTAGGATTAATGTGTGTGTGTTGTAATCCTCCCGTACCACCTGTATTGTGGTCATTACACATACGTCCGTGAAGAATAGCCTTTCATGCAAATCTGTCACACATAACTCAAAGAAAAAAATGCAAATAAATCAGAGTTTTGTCCTTGAACAAGAACTATTTTTAAAAAGTGGTGTTATGTGTAAAAACATCTCCAACTCCAATGCAGCAATATGAAAATACATATTTAACATACTCATAAAACAGTGCAGAAAAATGTAGAATAATTCTGTGTAACTTACATCTGCACAGGTGACCAGCACATTAAAATGAGTCAGTATTTCAAGATCTCTACAAAGGTAATTAAGCAGAATTTTATATTTATTATACAGAAGTAGTTTCTTTTAAAGCAGGAGACGTTTTCATTAACTACACTTTATCAAGCAAGACAAAAATATTACAAGACCAACCATGTTACATCTACTGCAGACACAACACAAAGCTTAACTCGGTTTAGACCAGCCAGGCCTTAGAGCCGTGGTCCCCAAATCTCTTTCACCGAGAGCCAAAGTATGTAAAGCAAGTCAGTCAGAGGGCCAGCAAATCCACGTCACGTCCTAAACCCTAAATATTTAGGAGCCAAACGCATTTTTGGGAGCCATAATATTCATCACATGCCAAATGTCAAATGAATAGACAGTAATTACTTGCATTATTTATGTATTTCTATGTTCTACCTCACACTGCCTTTTCTTTCTCTTATCTGAGCTATTTGACCAGTCTACTATTGTCATCTGCACTGTCTTATAGAGAACAGGAGAATAAATGACACATAAATTGAATATTCATTAATAAATTACTGTATATTAATATTATTAATAAATGACATTAATTTATTAATTATTTGTTTTAGCCTCATGTAATATAGAAGTACTGAAAATGTAGACTAGAAATATTAAAAACAATGTCTCTTATTAACTTGCAGAGTTTTTATATTAATATATAAAAAAAGCTGCTTTTGGCCTTTATGGAAGAGAACTACATTTTTTGTGCATCATGGCATTCCATATGAGAGTCACGAGCCCTAACACGTTTACATCTCAAATAATGTAATTCATGTGTTTATACGCAATTACTTCGGTTGTTGTGGAATTACTCAGAGATAATTTCACATACAGAGGAATGAATACAATGTCCGCTAAGTTCAAAGACGTTTAGTGTTTCACAACTGTTATCATTAAGATTTGTCCACCCAGTGACGTGAAGATCGCTAGTCACAGATGGCCATAGGGAGCGTACATCTCTGTTCACGTTTGTTGCCAATGTGACGTGAGGAGCAAGATATATTGCTTGCTCGGGCCGGATCTGACCCACGGGCCGCCATTTGGGAACCATTGCCTTAGAGTGACCTACAGCTACAGAAATGACATATTAATATGTACTTCTGAATTTAACAGAACTGAGGAAAGTCGACAGCCAAACAGTTCATAAACACCCAGTGAGCTGTGTAGAAGCAGAATATCAAAGTCTTAAGGTCTTCTGTTCTTTGGAAAACAAACAGACAGTTTTCCAGCTTTGTGGAGTACAAATATGGGCTGCACAATCCCTGTGAAGATGTTAATCAATGTATAAATACCCACTGGAATAATAACATCATTCATTTGCAACTTGATACACACACAAAGAATAATTGCTGCTGGCAGGATCTGAATACAAAACGTCAGCAGGTTCATGACGACCACCTGAAAGGCCTTCCTTTTGAAAGAATTCATCTCCCTCTCCTGTCTCTCGCTGTCCCCTGGTACTGGATGTCTCAGCTTTTTCAGAATAGACATACAGCAGAAGGATTCTACAGCCAAAATCAAGATGCAAATTGCTCCAAAAGCACTGAACGGCATGTCAGGATATATGATTGCGCAGAGAATACCAACTGCAAGAATAGCTGTCCAGGCCATGATAGAGTGTGCCACGCGATACCTGGGTTGCTTATATCTCAGAAAAGTCAGAGGATGGACCACAGCCAGGTAGCGCTCCAAACACACACAGCACTGCATCACAGGGCGAGCAGTCATGCAGAGACCAGAGACGAAACCGATTGGTTTTGAGAACTTCAAGTCAATATAAACAAAGAAGCCCAGCCATTGCAAAGGTCCAATGAGGGTGAGCAAGATTTCTGAGATAGCCAGGTTCAGGGTAAAAACTTCAGCGCTGTCAAATTCTCCAATTCCAGGAAGGAGGAGGAGGATTATAACGGAAACATTTAGAGAAAAATCCAGAAGCAAAGCGATAACATTGATGGGGAAGAAGACAAGAACATAACCATAAAAATATTCATAATAATATTCACGAGTCACGTTCATGGTGGTAGCGTTCATCTTTGTGCTGTAAAGAAACTGTCCTGTTGATAGACATCACATAGGGAAACATGAACACAGGTCACAAAACATGTTTGTGAAAAACTTGACAACACAGGTATGGTTAAAATATTAAATCTTGATATATCTGATATCTTTCAAATCAGCATTAAAGCAATAATAATTTTAAGATGCTTTAAATCAAACCAATTTTCTCGAAGTTCACTTAGTATATTCCTAAGAACAAAAAAGGAAGGATTTGCTCACAGGTTCTTGTTGTATAATCCTCTTGAATGTGTGTTGTGTTTCTGGCAGTCACAGTGCCACCTGTGTTAGTATCACATTATTAATCATCACAAAGTGTTGTTTTCCATGCAAATCTGATGTTCAACCATATTCATTTGGGGACTGAAATGACATATTTTTATCATTGATCTATGTACCACACCCTCCAGGATTTCGCGCTGTTGCGATCGATCCAAAATCAGCCAGTCGCCGCCAACACAGGTAAGATTAAAGTTAGGCGTAGGAATTGATAAGATTTCATCATTCATCATCTTTTTATCCTTCCAATTCCTTATCAATTCTCTTATCGATCCCTGAGTAGTTTTTTGTGTGCAAAAAAGCAGTTCTACACAGTCATCTGCACTAAAAGCAACCATTTTATTTTTCCCAAAATGATGTCTGCACAACACTGTGAACATCAACACATTCATATTCATATTCTATAAAGAAAAATAATGTCAGTGCCAAGTAGAAAAACTTCTTTATCAATTTGGAATCCATCTGGATATAGAATGCAATTTTTTGATAATGTATTCTTCTCTGTTTATTTTTACATTATAGTATAATATAGTATAAATAATAGTTTTGGCTATTTTTGAGCAGCATCTGAACTGATTTTGGCCTATAACTAATTTTTGACTCATTTCTGGGAGAGAAGTCTGTAGAAGGAAGTTCTGGAGAAATTGAGAATGCAGACTTTACAAGAATTATTTTAAACTATGGATGTATAATAATAAAACAATTACACCAGTTTAGACTTACTTGAATGTCTTTTCCTGTCCTCTCAGTCCAGGGCTTTGTGTCGATGGGGCTTGCAATTTGTCTGGCAATGGAGAGAAAGCAAGAACAATAACTTTAATCTGTAATTTAACGATCAATTACCTAGCCTGGGAATGAGGCTACGCCCTAAACCCATAGCCTGGGAACGAGGCCACGCCCTAAACCCGTTGTGGCGTGCAGTTTTGGGTAGTGGTTCAATCAAGTCTAACCCAAGGACTTCCCAGGCTTCTTTCACCTATAAAAACGTGCATTTGGCTATTTACAGAGTTGCAAATACTTTTCATTGCAATAGGAATCTGTGTAATAAATTGTACCTCAGTAGAATGCAGACCTGGGGCAACTGTCTTGATGGGATTGTTCAGCTGGCAGCAATGACATTTCGCCTTAAGGAGAGAATTTAAAGGAAAGAAATGACACAGCCATAGCACACAATCCACAATAAAACAATTTCACCAAGACACTGAATAAATATGGTGGGAAATTGTGTTGTTATACTAACATCTGTACCAAAACGTAACAGTCTCAATGCATTACCCAATCTGTTACATCTTTACTCAGTGTAGGCCAGTAATAGCCAGCAACGACCTGGTTTTTAGTGCCCTTGATCCCATTATGGTTTCCAGTTTCAGGGTTATTGTGGCACTCTATCAAAACAGATATTTTCTCTGCCTCTGACAGCACAACCAGGCACATGTAACACCTGCCCGGGCCAGTGTAGAAAAGCCTGTTGTCTATAAAGATTTTATTTATTTATTTTATTTTTTAAAAAGAACAGATTTCAGCTCAAAGTAAAATGATGAAAAGGCCAGCAAAATTCACACCATGTAAAATTACACTGAACATTTAACTTCAACAAAACAAATGCTATTTTCTTCAAACAAACTTGTCTAGATAATTCACAAGATGAAAGGGTTGTCGGTCTTCCTGCACTACTAAAAGTTTTTTTTTTTTTTTTTTAAACATGGGAGTCATTTTTCAATCCCGCCATCTGGAACAAAATCTACACAATGAGTAATACTGCATAAAATAAACATTAAAAATTAAGATTATAAATCTTAAATAAAATAAATGTATTTGACAAGTCAATAGTTGTTTTTATTAATCCACAAAATAAGCCTGCTGGTGAATATTGCAGGGAGGATGAGGGAAGGGGATGAGGACACTGTTGCAGGCAGAGTGAAAAGGGTTTATTGAAGGCAGGTGAACACAAAAGGCAAATAAGTCCAAAATCACACAAAAACAAGCACAAAGTAACAAAAGAAAGGTGAGGGCCGTGTTCCCAGTCGTAGCCGTTGGGTGAATGGAGGAGAACCTCCCCGAGTAAACCGGAACAAGCGAGGTCCTTACGCTTGAAGACTCGGGAGGTGAACTGACAATGGCCCAGACTCAGTAGCCTCCAAGGCAGTCTGGCCAACCGGGGAAAACACACTGGGAACCACGAGCCTGGGGAGAAAACACAGGAGAGGGACGTGAGGGTGATGAGACAAAAAGGGCAAATCCAAACAAAGAACAAAAACCAAACCAGAGTCAAAAAAGGGTCCAATGTCCAAACAGGAGCAGAGCAGGAAGGGTCCAAGGTCCAAACAATGGGAAGAGCAGGAAGGAACAACCACACAATTATGAGGGAGACAGACTCGAGAACACACAGGTTAAACTGACTTAAATAAGGCCACAGAACTCAACAAACGAGTGCTTGCACCAATCCCAAACTCAAGGCAGAACGAGACACAGCTGAACTTGATAATAAGCACGGTAGTGTTCTACACAGATACTAACCTACTAGGTAGGGAACACGCAGTGCAAACAACATACCAGGAAATGGGCTGCACTCTAAACAGATAGTGAACTATTCAGAAGGGCACACAGTGCAGACACAGAACCCAGAAGTGAGGAGCAGCTAACACAGAAAGCTAAGGCTAACCCGAGGAGACACGAGGAGCAAACACCACACACACACCACAGACACACCACCCGAAGTGAACCCAGACGACAAGAAACAACAAACAGACACTTATCTGGGTTCATGGTGGCACGGTCCCGTCTAAGTTGGGCTTAGATGGATTAGATTGGTGGTTGCGACCACTTTTGAAATGCCATAGAAAACACAGTAGAGCTATAATATTCGGTTCCTTTTTAGGATTTGGCTCTCTTTGAATCAACTGATCCGGGTGTGCAAGTCACTTGAGTCAGTATTTCTAAATCGCCAGCTGTTAGTTTTTCACAGAAGAAAGTGGCTTGTGATGAGAATAAATGCACTTCCAAATAAATGACAAAGTATCAAAACAAGGCTACCAGAGTGGCAAATATTTATTTTCTAGAGGGTGTTAACCAGCAGATTCATTCTCTATGTGGTTTGGGAAGCACTAACACGCTCGTGTGTGCGATCCAGGGGTGCGTTTCCCAAAAGCATAGTTGCTAACTATGCTAGCAATGCTACGATACCCCAAAAGCATACCTAAGTTAGTTACGAAGATAGAAACTGTTAGTTACGCTAGAAACTAACATAACTACGATGGCAACTATGCTGCTTTTGGGAAACGCACCACAGATTGACTCTATGTTTCCGGCTGTTGATTAAGTTAACGGCGAATTCACTTATGACAGTGACAAGCGCTAACCCATTATTCATATTCTGCTACATGTTTCCGGCTCTAGAGAAATTTAGATGGACAGATTTACTCATGAATGTGTGTGCTTCGCTACTGATTCGAATGACACGAGTTCCGTAGTCTACAAAGAGGATTCAACTCTGTAGGAAGTTCTTAGAATCCCTCATTTGTGAATGATGGTAAGTTATGACACTTTTAACAGCTATGCTTGCTACTATGGCCGTATGGATCTTGTGATGAGTTTGAAATAATTATAAGATGCATGTACGTGATGGGGTTTATATTTTAATCATGGGGGTTATTCCATGAAAGTAGCTAAAGAAAGCCAGACTTCCACGAAAAAGTGAGACTCAAACTAGCGGCACCTCCAAATTAAGCCTCATGTCGTTCCACTAACACAGGTCGAACGTAACTGATCGAGGCTCATTCAAGGCAGACTTGCATAGTCTCACTTAGTGCGCGCGCTGGCGATATGTAAAAAGCCCAAATGAATGGATGAACGACAGATCGATCAAACAAGTCAGACAGCAGGTAAAACGCGGGCAGTGCTTTTTCTAAACGCTGCTGATGGACCTATACGAACAAAGGTGCAATAACTAAAAAAGCCAATACTGTAGTTCTAAATAAAGTCAGATAAAAGGCTTGACAAAAGATTGCTGACAGACTAAATGCGTAAGTTGTGTAAACGTTACAAGCGTATCATGGTACGGTGGTTAATGCTATTGCTTCACACTACGATGGTTGCTGGTTCAATCCCTGTGGCCAATAAGTCTGTGTTGATGTCAATCTTATATTACAATGTTCTTTATTATTTGATCTCTGTAAATACTTTAAATTGCACCTGTATGAAGTGTTCTGCACAAATAAGCATATTCGAAAATATCTGATTTAAGCCTACTTGTAACCACCGTAACTGCAATACAACTAGGTTGTTAATAAGAGCTCTACTGACTTAGATGTGTGTGAACTCTACTGACCCAGTAGCCTAACCCTTGCATTACATATTAATCCTTCACAATTACATCTCAATAGTAGCCTAACCCTTGCATTACATATTAATCCTTCACAATTAGAAGCAATAGAAGCAATCTAAGTGGACAGCGCCGACCTGGCAGCAAGTAAAAACAAAATATAAAAATATCTTCCATAATGGTAAGTGGCTTATAAAGAAATTTCAATGTGATCCCAATAGTAGTTTTAAAATGTATAAATGTCATTGTAGCTGCAAAGAAAAAGAGTCAGGCAACTGCTACTGGTGGGGGGCCTCCACCTGAGGACCTCACACCAGCAGAGGAGCTGGCACTGAGCCCCAATCGAGATCGGCCTCAGTTGGAGGGAATAGAAGTTGAGGTATCAACAGAGATCATGCCCTCAGGTGTCCAGGAGAAATACGTACAAGGTATTGTCCACTATTTTCCCTCTAGGTGTCAGTCTCTTAATTATGATAATTGATAAGTGACGGTTATGCCCATTCTCTGCAGTGAGAGGAGATGGTTTAGTTCTGCTAGATCCCATAGCCACATTTGTGCAAGACACTCTTGACCCATGTGTAAGTTTGTCATGGTTTTGGTTTACAGGCTATTCTGTCATGATATCTTCTCTTGCAGTAACAGATTTAGTTTTCCCCATTTTGCAGTTTGATGGCCCCAGTACATCCAGGGCTGTTGATGAAGAGACAGTGTCTGCAGACACTGATATGCAGGAGGTAAGCCCAAATGTGAAATGGTTTGGATATGTTTGCAATCTGAAGAACTCTATTTTATTAACAATAGACCTTGTTGCAGGATGTGACCAGACCACATTCCCTGTCAGGAAAGAGTGAAGTTAGTAACTACCTATTATTACCAGCAACATACTTAGCTTCTTTTTGATGCATTATCTCTGTCACAGGATGTACGTGCCACTTACAAAAGAAAGCTGCTCCTGTCTGTTGAAAGGGAAAAGCTGGACATCGGATACACACTGTCACCTCGCTGCAAGAAGCCTCCCAGTTTGAACCTCCTGGCCATCAGGCCCTTCTCTCTATTGGCTTCAGATGTTTGTTTTACCTTATAGTGTAATTTTTAATTCTCCATAAAGTACTTTAAATTGCATTTAAAATGCACAAACAACTATCTTGTCTTTCCATGTTACTAGTAAACTTTAATTGTTGATCTATGTGACTTGGCAGTGGTCTAGAAAATACAATTTAAGCCTATGTGTAGCCCCTGTGACTATAAAGACTTTAGGTTGTTAAGTACAGCCCTACTGACTTAGACATGTTTGATCCCCACTGACCCACTTGCCTACTTATTGACTTGAATATCCATCCTTCACTATTATATCTCAACAGAAGCAATCTCAGTGGAGAGCGAAGAACCTGGCAGCAAGTAAAAACTAAATATAAAAATATCTTTCACAGTGGCAAGTATCTTATGAGAAAAAATGTCATTTTGATCACAATAGTTTGCAAAATTCAGAAATGTAATTGTAGCCACTAAGAAAATGAGCCTGGCCACTGCTACTGATGGGGGGCCTCCACCTGAGGACCTCACACCAGCAGAGGACCTTGCACTGAGCTTCAATAAAGGACGGCCTCAGGTGGAATGAACAGAAGGGGGGATAACAACAGAGATAATTCCCCCAGGTGCCCGGGAAAAATATGTAGAAGGTATTGTCCACTTCTTTTCCTCTAGGTGTGCATCCCCTAATAGTGATATCTGAAAACTGTTGGTATGGCTGTCTCTGCAGTGAGAGGAGATGTAATATTTCTGGCTGATCCCACAGCCATATCAATCCATGACACTCATGGCCCATGTGTAGGTATGTAATGTTTTTTGTTTTAAATAAAGGATAGTCTTGCAATTGTTTGTTGCTTCAACAACTGTACTATTCCTCATTTTGCAGTTTGATGCCCCCAGTACATCTAGGGCTGTTGACGAGGAAACGGTGTCAGCAGCAGAGGTGGGCAAAGTAGCTAACTTAATTACTTAAGTGAAAGTACAGATACAACTAGTTAAATGTTACTCCAATACAGGTGAAAGTCGTACAATCAAATTTTTACTTAAGTTGAAGTACTGAAGTACTTGTTTTAAAAGATATTTAAGTATTAAAAATACATCTTTCACCACATTGTTGCATTATTGCCACAACACTTACAACACCTAATGCCTCTGACTAGCTTGTAGACGCTATAGAATAAGGAACTGGTAGAATGTTACAGAATAAAATACAACTTAAACTGATAAAGAAAACCAGTCATTAGTTTATTTTATTAATTAATTGTAAGACTACACACCCCCACAGAACAGCATGGTAGTGTTGTGACACAGCTCTGGCAGTGTGTTCACACATATGTGTATGTTAATCAGGAGGACAGTGCAATAGCTGTAAATACGGCTCACAAAATAAAATCTACATTCCAACCTGCTTAAAACCCAGCTCTACACCTCTAGCTTCATGACTTTCCAACACCAACAATGTTTTAATCAAGACAGAAAACAGCAGAACTGTCTGAACCTGGTTTTATAGTTCCAGTCTACAGGTGTGATGTAACCCTGCTGATTACTGATAGACTGTCAACTGCCAAACAACCAATCACATTTTAGAAAAGGGGGAATAACATCCACTTTATCCACAGATTTGAAAGTAACGATAACCTTGATAGAAATGTAGTGAAGTAAAAAGTACAGTATTCGTCTTTAAAATGTAGTGAAGTGGAAGTCCTCAGTTTCCAAATAAAATACTACTCAAGTGCAGATCAGATACTCAAAAACTCTACTTAAGTACAGTACTCAAGTAAATTTACTTAGCAGACACTGACATGCCAGAGGTACGACCACATATGAAATGCTTTGGATGTGTTTGCAGTCTGAAGAATTTATTAACAATATACTTTACTGCAGGATTTAACCACACCACAGTCCCCTTCAGCAAGGAGTGAAGTGAGTAACTCCTACCTATTATTACCAACAACATACTAAGCTTCTTTGTGACCCATTATCTGTTGTCACAGGATATACATGCCATTTATAAAAGAAAGCTGCTCCTGTCTGTTGAAAGGGAGAAGCTAGACATTGAATACAAAAGGCTTCTGATAAAGAAAACAAAGTTGGAGATCAGGAAACTAGAGAAGGATGTATGTTCACACGTATAGCACAAAGGTATATGGTTTGAACCGAGTTGAACTTTCTGTTCTCTCTCTCCACAGCTTCACACAATGTCTGATTAATACATATCCTTGAATAAAGACAATTCTCAGCATGTGTGGTTTTTATTTTTTTTATTCAGAATGGTGAAGGCATGACCATCATCAGTGGCTATGTGAAATGGGTGTCTCTATAAAGGTTCCTCACACTCCTTCCATCTATTCCCTCTTCAGGAATGGGAATGTCCTCCCACTGCTCCTCTGCCATGGGTGTGGGCAGTCTCTCCCGGCGGATGTGTGCAATGTTTTGTAGGACCGCACAGGCAACCACAATATTGCATGCACGGTCTGGCCTTACTCTGAGGCCTTTCAGGCACCAAAATCTACAGGAAGAAATGTTAACCTGAAAAGTTGGTCTAAAAGAAATGTGGTGTGTATAAATTTCGAACCTTGACTTTAGTTGGCCAAAGGTCATCTCGATTCGTACCCTTGTTCTGCTGTGGGCATTGTTAAATGCCTTCTCTGCCTCAGTTTGAGGTTCTGGGTAAGGGGTTAAAAGGTATAGCAGGGAGGCATAAGCCCTGTCCCCAAGCAGGACTCCATTGAACTCCCCTGTAGAAGAAAGTATTGCTGTGTATGACATTCCTACAGTTCAAAAGACACCCCCAACATGAAAGTAATGTGTACAAAATAGTTTTAAAAACTATTTGCCTGGATGTTAACTACATCTACAACTACATCATTCATTTCTATAACATATACTGTACATGTTCAGTGAAAGTGGTTGATTCTCTTGCGCCAGTGAGGATGCTTGGAAGATTCTGGAGTTGTGGACAGAACCTGGCCATTTTGCCTCAACATTAGTAATGAGGCAATTCCCATCACACATCATCTAAACACAGAGAGTGGATTCAGTGATACAGCGTACTTCGCCTAGCAGAGCATTCATTGTTCTGTATAATGTGTTAAGTCCTATTCAGTGCTAAATCCCGCCACCTGACAATGCATAGTTTCCCAAAACCTACCTGTATATTGAGGCTATGGAAAGATTTCCTGTTCACATAGTCTGCTTCCATTGGTCCAGCTGGGGCCTGGATCCATACATGGGTGCAATCTATAGTACCCAGGACATTTGGGAAACCTGAGGGCGAGGTTTAACTTGACACAGATGTATCCCTACTCAATAAAGCCTGGAGGCAACTTTTTTCAGAGGTTTTTAACTGTCACATACCTGCTATTGCATAGAAATCCTCTTTGAGCCTCTGTGTTGGCTGATGGCCCGGAAAGGTGACAAAGATGTCCAGCAACTGCCTCAGAGCAAGGTATACCCTTCTTATTTCTCTGCATACTGTTGCTTTTCCCAGATGCTCAGCATCACCAACAGTGTAGAGGAATGTCCCACTGGCAAAGAACCACAGTGCAATACAGACGGACTGCACTGTGGTCAGGGCTTGGCTTCGCCATTGTCACGACGGGTGCGGTTAGCATGACATGAGGCGAAGTCACGGTGCAGGCCATTTATTTGGCTGAACAGAAAACACACAAAACAAACCGGCACGAGGGCCACAACACTAACGAAACTATTCCACAAATAATACACACATAAAACAAAACCGGCACGAGGGCCACAACACTAACAAAACTTCACACGTACAAACCAAAAACAGCACAAGGGAACACAAACCAGAAAGAGCCACAAACTGAACAAAACTTCACAAACCAAAAGAACAGCACACCAATATGGAGAGGGTTGTGTTAGGGTGGACCAACAACAAACACTGCAGACAACTGAGCTTAAATACTAACACACAGACAAGGGGCTGGACCAATCAGACAAAGGGGCAGCAATGGGAAGGCGCTCAGGGAACAACCACAAAAGGATAACCAATGGGGAAGGAGAGGGTGTGGCTAGAACGAACTAACACAGGTGAACTAACTGAGGAACCGTGATCAACCAATAAGACACAATGGGAAGGTGGGACACAAACTGATTGACACGAGACTCAAAACATGACACACACAAAATGGCCGAACATGACAGACACAGAATGGCCGAACATGACACATACAAAATGGCTGGAGACAAAAACACACCACAGGGCCGAACACTACAGACACAAAACAGCTGGAGACAAACACGCAACATCACAGACTTTAGCCATCTTGCCTAAAGTCCAGGGGGGTCATGACAGCCGTGTGGATTTGCTGAGGTGTGGTTCAAGCAGGACACATAGGTACACTATGTTGGGTCTGCTGAACCGATATCTCTCCCACAGATAGTCATCTGTGAAGGCAAGAGTGTTTATTCTATCCCTAAAGACTCTTGGAGCTGGTGGTCTGAACGCCTTTTGAATTATTCGCGCACCCTCCTCCACAGGATCTTCTATGAATGCAACCACCACCAATGATCCACCTAGCCCCCAGTGCCATTTAGTGTCCATCATCACACACCAAGCCAAAATGACCAAATGGCTCCCACACTGTCGGTCTGGGGATCAAAGATAAAAATGAGATGGCAAGAGAGGGCGGGGAAGAATGAAAAATTAGAAGAAAAAAAACATGCCAATGAAATAGAGATCGGAAAAGAAAAAATGTTACAGGCTATAAAGTCCTACTTCCCAACATGATTATTCTTACCAGCAATCCATAGGAAATCCATAGCCTTTTGTAATTACATTTGAGTGTTCAAGTGTAGCATAAAATACCTCTTAATTGAAAAAAACTGACACTTTAATTTCATTTTTGCAGTGCTGTGAAAGTGTGATATGGGTCATATTTGTTAAGTTACACAAAGCTACTCTCTCCATGTGCTGTTTGCTATGTTGCGCACACAGCCTCGAACTCTGCGTCAACAGTATGTACCACAGCTGATTTTTATGTTAGCAGGTCACTGTAAACTGATATTTCATGACTTGTTATTGTGTGTGTTGTGAAATAATTCTAAACCAGCTTGGATTATGAATAATCAGATGTGCTGCTTCAAGTCTAAATTGTAAACGCAGGTCTTCAACCTTGACAGTCAGTCAGCGCTGTTGTTTGAGATCCTAATGCCACATCTATGCTAAAAAAGGTAATTTAGCTCATAGGTAAATTTTAACTGTGCTTTAACAAGGATTGTACTCTGTCATTTTGAGTTGTATGAAATATAAGAACAGCACAGACAGAATGGGAACTTTGCATTCCCTTCTACCAGGATTGACAAGGTTGATTAAACAAGCAGCTCTATCCTACACTCTTAGAAGGGATGTGTTAAAATTGACACATCATGTGTTAAATTTGAACACGTGCTGCATCAGCTCAGGGACAACACATGATATGTCAATTTTAACACAATTAATGTGTCTGCTTCTTTAATACATCTTCTGTGTCAAATAAGTCATCACAAAGATGTGTTATTTTGCCACAACGATGTGTTAAAATGTGTACATTAAAAAAAAAAAAATTAAAAAGGAGAAAAAGATGTGTATATATATAGCATACATTTATTGAATTCCATTTTATACTTGGCATATTATCATTTATTACAATCTGAATAAACAGTTTTCAGAATCTTAAAATAAAATGTATTAAATTAAATTTTAACCAAGACTATATTACTAAATGTAAACAATTTCTATTTGACAGAATCAAACAAAATTAATATCTGGCTAACTTTCTAACTCTCTAGATTATTAAAATGTCAAAAAAAAAACAAATAGAAAAACAAAAATAACATAAAATAGTGCAATTATCATATATATGTTCTGAAATAATCATGTCCAGACAATACATGAATGCAATTTTTTTTAAAGGTAACAGTTGTCATCTTCAACAAATTGTCAACATTCAACAAATGTGCAGTTGCATGCAAACAGAAAAACATATTTACATTTTGGCGAATATAGCATCCAAGTTATACAATTTTGTACCTTGGGTTCAAATACAGCTTATTAGTATCGAAGCTCTCTACAGTTTTCTCAAGCAACTCCTTTGTACAGTTTACACTTCTTGTAACATCTGTTAAAGTAATATTTGATGATGCATACATCTGTGCCACAAAAGAAGCAGCACATTCACCAAGATCAGTATAATTTCTTAAGTTTGATACTGCACCTGCTACATCACTGGGCATCTCCAAAACATCAGGAACTAGATCATCAGTTTCAACTGAACTGTTTGATGTCTCTCCTTGGTAAAAAGGTTGAACTGAAACAGCATCCATTGAAGATGGTGTAGAATGAGATCTATGCAGATGCTTTGAAAATGAATTTAAGTTATAATACGTCCTTGGGCAGCCATCTTGGCTACATATAATTTTCAAGTTTTGTCCGTCTGATAAGCAGTGTATTTGACGAAGATGCCAAATGAGGTTTCTCACCTCTGTGAACACAGACTCTCTACATTTTGGACAGGTGAACATTTTACTTTCATGCTTTAATCTGTGCAATCAGCTCCAGTACTTTGGTTTTCCTTTGCATGGACAGCGGCAGGTCATAGACAAACTCAAAGAAGGTGAAGACGGAGCCAAGTGGTGCTGGAAAAGACAAGTTACATACCCAGTACAGTTTGAAAAGCTTATCCACAGCACACGTCAGGCCATCATTCAGAGGAATGGTTACTTTGTCATTCTTAGCAACAAAGACGTACTGCCTGGTTGCACTCTTTAGATCACCGATGCATATCAGCTGGGGTTGGTGTGTTGTGGATGATGCTTCAGGATCACTGCAAAGTGATGCGATACTTGTTCCAGGCTTGGAGACAGAGAAGATAACGATAGATTTTTAGAGAAGTAATCAGTGAGGTTTAGACAAATGCTTTCCTCAGGTAAATACCGTATGAACTTTACTGAATACATACCAGTGCAAAATCAACCAAATGCGTTATAGCTGATTTAAGGCTGCAACGACTGGCACCAACTGGTGGGAGCAGGTGTGTTAACACCACAAGGGCAGTGTAACAAGCCTCATCTAACAAAGAAAAGCAAGATGTAAAATTATTCAAAATACAGAAATGTGTCATTCAATCAATTATGAGATGTACAACAAAAATGACTGTCTCTTTTGTGAATGGCTGAAATCAGAAATGCAGAGGCTAAAGGCACCTCATTTGGCTTATATGTGCAGCTAAGATGGTTGCCCAAGGCCACATAACTTAAATTCTCTTTACAACCATCTCCATAGACCTCATTCTCCACCATCAGTAAACATAGACATATTCCAACCCATTTACCAGAGGGTGGCATCTAACAATTTTTTGAAAAAGAACAACAAAAGTAAAAATTTATAAACCTTTTTTGTATAGTTTTTCTATTCAGTTTTTAACATCCACTTACTTGTCATATAAAGACAGTAAGGAAAACTATTAATTTGATCATCCTTTTTTTTCTTACTTTCTAGTAGTAAATGTGAGGGGGGAGGGGTTTGTGTTTATGGAAAAATACCTTCAGTCTTCTCTTCAAAATCCTTCAGCAGAGAGGACATTCTTGTTTCCAGGGCACCCACTGATTTCTCTGCATACTGTTGCTTATCCCAGATGCTCAGCATCACCAACAGTGTAGAGGAATGTTCCACTGGCAAAGAACTGCAGTGCAATACAGACGGACTGCACTGTGGTCAGGGCTTGGCTTCACCGTGTGGATTTGCTGAGGTATGGTTCAAGCAGGACACATAGGTACACTATGCTGGGTCTGCTGAACCGATATCTCTCCCACAGATAGTCATCTGGGAAGGCAAGAGGGTTTATTCTATCCCTAAAGACTCTTGGAGCTGGTGGTCTGAACGCCATTTGAATTATTTGTGCACCCTCCTCCACAGGATCTTGAATGAATGGACGAGCCATACTTGTGTCTTCCTTCTGTATCCTGGCAGGTGTTGGTTTGTACTCTGTCATTTTGAGTTGTATGAAATATAAGAACAGCACAGACAGAATGGGAACTTTGCATTCCCTTCTACCAGGACTGACAAGGTTGATTAAACAAGCAGCTCTATCCTAGTCCAAAGTAAACATTTACTTCTACTCTAAACTGTGGTTAAACAGAGGGTCTGAATCATGCTACACCCTCACCTGCAAGTGTTTGAAATTATTTGGATGTTTAGTATGTAAAAGTAGATATTGCATGTTATCACTTCTTATGACCACTTGCTGTCTTCCACAAGACTCAGTGATCACGCTAATGAAATTAAAACACATGCTATGTAGTAATGAGCGTTCTTGCACAAATAAAAGCTCCAATTAAAATGTGATTTTCAAATGTCATTTTTATTAAACAAGTTGCTCCACCGTTTCTCTGTTACACTATATATATTCCAGTTTCTTTTACAATTTACTAGAACAATACTGCACCCACAGTTTCCTCTTCCAGACAGTAGGTATGAACTCATCTGGCAAACTTTGGTCTAAAATATCTTGCTGAAAACAGGAAATGACACCCGCCAGTGTATGTAGTTTAATCAATAGCTGATATAATATATCCATAAGATACTGTGTTGAGCACTTGAAGTTTGTTTACAATGTGAACATTATTTGACTGATGAAGATGTCTGAACAGGATAGATAACAATGACTCAAAATAAAGATAAAAGAATTTACTTTTTGATATTGTTGACCTTTGGCTTAAGCCTCCTTGTCAACATATAATATCCCACCTATGTGTCTGCCCATATTGTGGAGCTCTGACTGAGATCTTTTCAAATGGAATGACTCGTAACATTTAGTAAGCAGAAATAAAAATAATCTATTTAACAACCCAGGACATGTCTTTCCTGATACTCTCATTCTTTGGCCCCAGAACTGCTACTCCACGTGTCCTTTGGCCAGTACCAAGGTACCTGCAGAAGAGAACACAAAGGAATGTTAAGCAAGTGTTTCAGTGTTTAATACTGAAATTCCAGTGCAATTCTTCATATGATGTAAGTTTTCATTTGTTACATTCTTACCGGCCGGCTACATCGATGAGGTCTTTGTGAGTCACAGCAAAAAGTTTCTCTCTGTAAGCCTGCTGCGACTCATCACTGATCCCATTTAGAAAGAGCTCCAGACCTTTGGATAGAAGAGTTATGCTTGTGACGTTTATAGGAAGTAACAGTAATATACAGTACTGTGCAAAAGTTTTAGGCAGGTGTGAAAAAATGCTGTAAACAAAGAATGCTTTCAAAAGTGTTAATCATTTATTTTCATCAATCAACAAAATGCAGTGAATGAACAAAAGAGAAATCTATATCAAATCAATATTTGGTGTGACCACCCTTTGCCATCAAAACAGCATTAATTCTTCTAGGTACACTTGCACACAGTTTTTGAAGGAACTCGGCTGGTAGGTTGTTCCAAACATCTTGGAGATGATTTTTTATTTTTATTTTTTTGTAAGATGGCGCGGCCACGTCCAGACGCCTTCCCGACCGCTCCGTACAGACTGTGCTTGTTTTATGTTATTTATTTGTTTTTTTCTACTTCTTGTGCTCAAAAGTCACCGGGTTTAGTTACCTATGACAGTAAAACACTACTGGAAATAGGAAATCAGATTTCACTCTTATTTTCGACTGATTTTAAGCCTGACCCGTCGTGGCCGTCTGAGATACTTCGAGGCCCGGACGAGAACAATGGACGCGACGCTGACCCGAGGCGCAGAACAAAGAAGCGCCGGGGAAAACGTGGCGGCGTCCGCAACAGAATGAGAGAACAAGCTCATCGCACACCACTACCGAGTATCTTGCTGGCTAATGTTCAGTCACTGGACAACAAGTTAGACGATCTACGGGCCAGAGTTACTTTTCAACGCGATATGAGGGACTGTAACATGCTGTGCTTTACTGAAACATGGCTGACCCCCACCGTGCCGGACCGAGCTGTTACGCCGTCGGACTCATTCTCTGTGTTCCGCATGGACAGAACGGCAGAGTCCAACAAGGCTAAAGGTGGAGGAGTGTGTTTCATGACTAACAACAAGTGGTGCGACGCACGGAGTGTTTCTACTCTCTCCAGCCGCTGTTCGCCTCATCTGGAATACCTGAGCATTAAGTGTCGCCCCTTCTACCTGCCTCGCGAGTTCACCTCGGTCATCGCCATGGCGGTCTACATCCCACCCCACGCGGACACAGGTACAGCTTTATCCGAACTGCACGATGTGTTGTGTGCGCTCCAAAACAAACACCCGGACGCAGCGCTCATTGTAGCAGGGGACTTTAATAAGGCGAATCTCAGACAAGTCATGCCGAACTTTTTTCAACACGTTACATGCCCGACAAGAGGAAACAACACACTGGACCACTGTTACACGCCGTACAAGCATGCGTACAAAGTTTCTTCCCAGCCGGCTTTCGGAAAATCTGACCATTCCGCCATTTTCCTCATACCGGAATATCAACAAAGCTTTCGTCGTGAGGCTCCGGTCATGAGGGAGGTGCAACGCTGGTCTGCCCAATCAGAGGCTACGCTGCAGGACGCGCTCGATGACGTAGACTGGGACATGTTCCGAGCCTGTGCAGACGACATCAACGAGTTTGCGGGTGTAGCAGTTAGCTTCGTTAGCAAGTTGGCGAGCGAAGTCATTCCCACGGTGAGAGTTAAAACCTTTCCTAACCAGAAGCTGTGGGTGGACAGATCGATTCGCGCTGCTGTGAATGCCCGGACTGCTGCTTATAACGCCGCTCTCACTACCGGCGATTTGAGTGCTTATAAAGCGGCCTCCTACGAACTTCGCCGCCAGATTCGAGCTTGCAAGCGCAATTTCAAACAGCGAATCGAATCGAAATTTCATCAGGGTGACGCACGAAGCTTGTGGCATGGACTATGCACTATTACGGACTATAAAGCTAAAGACACCGCAACGATCGGCGCCGACTCCGCTTTTGCCAACGAGCTGAACGCATTCTACGCCCGCTTCGAGGTTAGCCAGGCGGCTACTGCTACCAGCCGGCCGGCGACCGAGGACGGTGACGTCATCAGCATCGCAGAGCACGACGTCCGCGCGGCGCTGAGGAGGGTGAACACCAGAAAGGCGGCGGGTCCAGACGGCATCTCCGGGCGCCTGCTGCGCTGCTGCGCTGACCAACTGTCAGGTGTGTTCACCGCCATCTTTAACGAGTCTCTGGCGAAGTCCGTGGTCCCCACCTGCTTCAAGAAATCCACCATCGTCCCCGTGCCCAAGAACAATAAACCTTCATGCCTGAATGACTACCGCCCTGTTGCACTGACATCGGTAGTTATGAAGGTGTTTGAAAGACTGATCAAGCACATCATCTCCTCCTCCATCCCAAGCACCATGGACCCGCTCCAGTTTGTCTACCGCTCTAACCGATCTACAGAGGATGCCATTTCCCACGTCCTGCACACCTCCCTCAGCCACGTGGACATGAAACAGGGTAACTATGTAAGATTGCTGTTTATCGACTTCAGCTCAGCATTCAACACCATAGTGCCCTATAGACTGTTTTACAAACTGAGAGACCTAGGACTCAACACCCGCTTGTGCACGTGGGTGCTGGACTTTCTCACAGGCAGATCTCAGGTGGTGCGGGCAGGCAGGTCTGTCTCCAACAGCATCACCACCAACACAGGAGCTCCTCAGGGGTGTGTACTTTCTCCGCTGTTGTACTCACTATACACTTCGGACTGTGTGGCCGCTCATGACTCCAACAACATTGTTAAGTTTGCGGACGACACAGTGGTGTTGGGGTTAATCTCCAACAACGACGAGACGGCCTACGTGGACGAGGTGGAGAACCTGGCACTCTGGTGCCAGGAAAACTGCCTCCAGCTGAACGTCAGCAAGATGAAAGAGCTGGTGGTGGACTTCAGCCGGGGACAGCGCAACTACAGACCCCTCTCCATCAACGGTGCTCCGGTGGAGAAGGTGTCCTCGTTCAAGTACCTTGGTGTTCACATCTCTGAGGACCTGACATGGGCTGGACATATCAATGTTCAAGTCAAGAAGGCAAAGCAGCGTCTGTATCACCTTCGGAAGCTGAGAAAGTTTCGGGTTTCCCCTGCTGTTCTAAAAGCTTTCTACTCTGGTGCTGTGGAGAGCATCATTACTCAGAACATTTTGTCCTGGTACGGGAACAGCTGTGTTCAGGACCAGAAAGCCCTCCAGAGAGTGATCCGGGCAGCGGAGCGCTGCTGCACGTCACCTCTCCCTTCCCTGCAGGACACTTACTCCAAGAGATGTAAGACCAGGGCAATCAGGGTTATAAAAGACTCATCTCACCCAGGAAACAGACTTTTTCATCTTCTGCCATCAGGCAGAAGGTTCCGCACCATCATGGCCAAAACAGAGAGACTCAGGAGGAGTTTCTATCCTCAGGCCATCCGTTTCCTTAACCAGGACATGCCTTTCTAGGTCTCAGTTCTTTATATGCTGCTAATACATACCTCGCTGTTACAATCACTTATACTGTACATGTCCATGTTACTACATGCTGCTATTACATACCTCATATCGTTGTTACGATAACTATACTGTCAATTAGTCCATGTTATTATATGCTGCTAATACATACCTCTTATTGTTACGATAACTTATACTGGTTGCCACTTCATTGTCACATGCTCTACTCTGCTATGTACAATGCTGCAGCTGCACTTGGCACTTTAAAAAATCATCTCTTTGCACCTGTTCTGCCCTAGCACATTTACAATTTTTACATTCTCAGGTTTGCACATTTAACTTTATGTTCCTTATTGTATAATATATAGTTTTATTTTTGTCCTGTCACCCCAGCCTCCGTATTTAAGTTAGTATTTATGTTTGTAAGTTTGTATTGCGTCTCTATCTTCCTTGTCTATTGCACAGTTAAAAGAGCGGATCAGGATACATTTCACTGCTTGTTGTACCTGTATAACTTGCATGTGACAAATAAAGAATCTTGAATCTTGAATCTTGAGATCTATAATCCTATAATCCTACAAAATAATATAATGACTATAATCCTACAAAATCCCTGACTTTGTGCAAGTGTACCTATAAGAATTGATGCTGGTTTGAAGGCAAAAGGTAGTAACACCAAATATTGATTTGATTTAGATTTTTCTTTTGTTCGCTCACTTTGCGTTTTGTAAATTGATAAAAATAAACAATCATTATTTATATTTCTGAAAGCATTCTTTGTTTACAGCATTTTTTCACACCTGCCTAAAACTTCTGCACAGTACTGTGCATTATCTTGCTTTTATAAATATAATACAGGATTAATGCTGCAAGTCCAAACACTTTTACTCAAACTCCAATATCAGTAAGAAAATTACATTTTCATTAAACTTAGACCTTATGAATAAGCAACTACACGATAAACAGGCATTAAAAATGTCACCTTTCTGTACTTGTTAATCCTAATTCATTAATATTGCAATATGGAACAAAAAAATCTATCTCAACATACTGCATGGAAAGGGTTTACAAAAGATGCAAAATGGTTTCTTATATTCACTGTGAGGCCTAGGGTCAATCATGACATCAAATATCTTACCTTTGCTAGAGGGAGCGAATGGGGCATCTACAGCAGAGAAGGCAGACAGTTTGGCCTCATCCACATCCTGCTGTGTGAACTTGCCTTCTTGGACCCAATTCACCCCACGCTGGAACGCTTTCAGTGTGTGAGAACTGTTTGGATCTCTACAAGGGCACAGACAGCAGTAACAGTTTGAGAAACAATTTGTACAACTATAAAACTACACTACACAATCAACACTTCTACTTGAAAATTTTCCCACACTCCAAATTCAGCAGTTTTTCCATTTTTCCAACCATGCCACAGAGCTGCTCTAGTGCATTACCGAGAGAAAGAGAAGTGTTTTTTTGCAAACACAAACATCACTTTTTCATGGATTACAGTAACAAACTAGTGCCAGTTCGCGCTAGTGCATTTATGGGAATTCCAATGTCCAATATCCAGGGCTTGTGGAAACTGGGGTTAGCAATTAAGTTTGTTCTCCAAAAAGTGCCTGTGATGTTTTATCCGTATGATACGGTTTGCATAATACCACTTTTTAAATGCTTCTTTCATGAAACAAAATTACTATTTGTTTAACATGTGCTTCCTCAAAGAAAACATTCAAATGTACCTGTAAGAGTGAAAGGCAAACAGGCCATTTCTTCCCAAATTTGCTTCGCATCCATAAGCGCCACCTTTCTCTCTGATTTCACCATGTAAGAACTTAGCAGTCATCATGTTTCCTAATATAAACAGACTGAGATACAAGAGTGTGACATTTAAATTGGCAGTTTTTGATCTAAAAGTGTGTGTGTGTGTGTTCATGTATTTATCGCATTGTGGAGACCTTTTGTCCCCTAAAATCACTTTTATCTGTTTTTTGGGGCTTTGTGGGGACATTTGAGAGGTCCCCATGAGGAAAAATGACTTTATAGAAAATGTGCTTGTTTTATTTGAGAAACTAAAAGAGGTAAAAGATGTGCTTTTGGTTACTGAGGTTAAGGTTAGGGTTAGGATTAGGTGTAGGTGTAAAATTATGTACTTTAGTCATTATGGGAGTCTATGCAAAGACCTAATAAAGATAGTAATACAAGTGTGTGTGTGTATGTGTGTGTGTGCGTGTTTTACCTTGCATGATCTTTGTGTGTGAAGGGGACCGTACGCACACACTCGCTAACATAGTTGACAGTAAATGGAAGCTCGAAATAAGTCTTCATTTGACGGGGTTTAAAATTAGCCTCCTAAATGGCAGAATGGAAGAAGATAGGTTACAATAATAATAATTACCATACCGTATGGCTGCATCAATAATTGCTTATGAACTTGTATAAATTTACATACAGAAACAAGTTTACGACTAGCAGCAGATCCAGTCGGAGCAAGAGGATCCAAAGGCCTCTAGGCATAAATACATAAATGAAATTCAAACAAGGATGAATGTGCTTAAAAAAATAGCTTCAAAAGGTATAAACAATAAAAGAGTAAACAATTATATAATTAAGACTAAATTAAATTGACAGCTTTTTTTACCTTCACTAGAACGGGTCTCACAGATTGTTGCTCTTTGCTGCTGCTAGATATGTTAGATATAAATCTGTCCATCTCCACTGCACTGTCTGCCATTTTCTGAGGAGTAGCATTCACAGCACATCTGCAAGAACAAAAATGCCCACTGATTAGTTACCTACTGCTGAATCAAAGTGTTTAAATTATATGTGGTCAAACCACATCTATTCCTTGGAAAACAGATCATCTGCACCTGTCCATCACTTATAACCTGATTTGAAAAACAGACCAAACAACATGAAAAACAGTTTTAGAAAATGTATCTGCTCTTGTTTGCTGTTCTATGAAAACAATTACTATTCAACCTAATTTTCTTGATAAATGCAAAAAAACAAAACCACAATTCAAGCCCTGGAGTATGAATAACTGATACAAAACATTTCATTTTAAATGGCAGCGTAAACTTTAATCACAGAAACCTCATATTATCCGGGTTCAGGAGATGCCTCTTTATTTTGGGAAGCTTCCTTAACACAGACGTCAAATCGGCCGTCTCAGCTATTCTCTTCATAAACTTCACCTGAATGTAAAACAGGTTTTCCAGATACAAAATTAAGCAACATTTTGGCAACCCATGTGGTGTCTAGAAATGCGCTGCCCTAAAATATCATAGACAGGGTTGGGGTCACAGTTACTTCAAATGGCAGCTAATACAAAGCTTCAGGCATAATCTCAGGCCATGAGATTGTTGAGGCCATGTGACTAACCTGGTCCATACCACTGAAAGTCTCCTGCAAGTCAGCAGCGGGCGTGAGAGACCGACCTGCCCGGGTTATTGCGTATATGTGACCGGAGTCTGAAATTCCATTGGACAACTCTTGAGCCGACATCTTTACCAGAACCCTCAGCCTCTCCTCGTCATCAAAATGAGGACTGGAGAAGAACAAAAGGCAAATTTAAACTAAACAGGTGTCAGGTCATAATGGTGACCTGGGTGTGGAACAAGCACAAGTGGATTGTTTTTACATAACAACCATTTATAAGTATCATTCAGACAGCCAGTGTACATATCTCTGGCCAAATCTAACTAAAATTAACTCTAACTAGAATGAAATTTAACTCGTTTACCTGCAATTACATACCTGTTGAAAATTTCACTCCACAAGTGGAACATGTCAGGCAAGTTCTTGTCCAGACAGGCAGAGCTAAGGAAAATGCTCTAAAAGATAATGCAATTCAATTTTATTTGTGTAGTGTTTTGGTTTTTTTTTTTTTTTCTACGACAGACATTATCAGAAAGCAGCTTTACATATCACTGGCACCAAGCCTCTATCAAACAAGTCTAGCATGACAGCGTCAGAGAAAACTCTTTCTGTATTAAAGAGGAAGAAACCATAAGAGAAACCAAGACTACGAAAGGGACCCCAACATCTTCCTCTGAATGACACTGGATTGAGCTCATGCATTAAAGTGTGTATGTAAAATGTAGGCATGTGCAGAGCAAAGAACTTAGTATTTCAGTATTTGAGGTTCAAGATGTCCCTGATAGTTCCACCTGACAAGGCCTCTGTAGAACCCAAACACCCTAATCAGCTGTTTCTGGGTCATTAATGTGCATCTAGATTCCATTCAGACTTTCATATTTGGTTATCTACCATTTCTGTCTAAATGACTAGTTTACCTGCTCATACAGGTCAAGGTTGTCAGTGTCAGGTATGACCAGTGGCCTCACAGACATGTTCCAGGTTTTTAGCTCCATCTGCTGGGCCTGCTGCCGGTAATCCAGCGCCCCACAGCCCAAACTGAAATTAATCGGTAATCAGCATCAGTAGACTGACTTTGTATATAACAGAATAAGGTGTAATTATTACTTTTTCACTTTCACGTTATTGTATCATCTGGCCACATTCAGAGAGAAAATAGTTAGACATTTTTCTTGTCAATATTATCTACTAGCAATGACAGAGCTATAAAAATATGAGTAGGTCCATTCAAGCCTCACTTGGTGATGACACTGCAAAAGAGGGGGACATAGATCTTCAAGTTCTCAGGGAGAGTGTTGAGGTTACACATGGCTTTGAAGTAGACCATGCCATTAGTGGGCTGCTCACAGTACTGAACAGACACTCCTCCTGGCAGTGGAGAGAGAGAGAGAGAGAGAGAGAGGGAAAGGGAGACAGAGAGAAGGTGAGTGACGGGACAACACATTAAAAGAACGTGTGCACGATGAGTCGAGTACGATGGCGTTTTAGTGCCACCTTAAAAAAAAAAATCTAAGATTACGAGATTAAACTCGTAATATTTCGAGAATAAACTCGAAACTACGAGAATAAAGTCGAAAGCTTACGAGAATAAAGTCGAAATGTTACGAGTAAAAAGTCGAAATATTACGAGAATAAACTCGAAATGTTACGAGAATAAAGTCGAAATATTACGAGAAAAAAGTCGAAATATTACGAGAATAAACTCGAAATGTTACGAGAATAAAGTCGAAATGTTACGAGAAAAAAGTCGAAATATTACGAGAATAAAGTCGAAATGTTACGAGAAAAAAGTCGAAATATTACGAGAATAAACTCGAAATGTTACGTGAAAAAAGTCGAAATATTACGAGAATAAAGTCGAAATGTTAAGAGAAAAAAGTCGAAATATTACGAGAATAAAGTCGAAATGTTACGAGAAAAATCACAGAATTGCGAGAAACTATGGATGTGGAGGATCAGGTTAAGTCCTACTTTAGGTTAGGATTTAGCAATAAGGAGATTCTTTGTCTTTTGGTGCATCAGCACGGATTTATAATTAGTAAAAGGACACTGCAGCGGTTATGTAGGAAACTTCATTTATTCAGAAGAAAAAATCAGACAGACATTGAGGAAATTGCCTCTTTTGTGCAGTCTGAAATATCTTAAACATTCACGTAAAAATTCGACTATTTTCTTAATTTTGACTTTATTTCTCAAAATACTACGATTTTAATCTCGCATTACTACGACTTTATTCTCGTAATATTTCGACTTTATTCTCGTAACATTTCGACTTTATTCTCATAAGATTTCGACTTTTTTCTCGTAACATTTCGACTTTATTCTCGTAATATTTCGACTTTTTTCTCATAACATTTCGACTTTATCCTCGTAACATTTCGACTTTTTTCTCGTAATATTTCGACTTTATTCTCGTAACATTTCAACTTTATTCTCGTAGTTTCGAGTTTATTCTCGAAATATTACGAGTTTAATCTCGTAATCTTAGATTTTTTTTTTTTTAAGGTGGCACTAAAACGCCGTCGTAGTAGAGAGAGGGAGAGAATGCTGAAAACAAAAATATAAAAGTACATTCAACTCTGTATAATAGAGCTAACAACTTATACAGAAAAGAGTAAAGGATTCAAAATATTTCAGTTAAAAATACAAAACATTTCTACTGTACAGGTTGTGTCCTCGTTTTTTACCTGCAGAACCCAGCTGCACAGGCGTGGATGTTATAGTGGGTTGAATGTCAGACACTTTCAGTGCAGGTAAGCAGGAAGCATCTTGAGCTTTGCTCTGCTCAGAGAGCAACTGCAAACCTGAAACATTAAGTCAAGGTTATCTCAACCTCGAACCAAACAAACATTCAGCTTACGCCGTTGTTAAAATCAATCACAAAAACTTAAAATGTAACTTTACAATAGTATTTAAAGGATGAGTGATCCAGGAGCGACAGAACGTGAAATTCTACTCAGAAAGCAGCTCTAGAACCAATACAGTTTCTGTCACAATTCATCTTAAGACTCATACCCTTCTCGTAAATGTCTTTACGATCAGCATCGGTGAGGACCTTTACTTTCTGCTGGAGTTTGTCCTGTTCCTCTTTGTGACGTTTCTCCAAATAGTGTTCATCTGGACTCATGGACAATGTAAGTCTATGTGTGTTCTCCTGCAACACCAAAATCAATGTTCTGAGAGATAAATACACTACTTCTCTTAGACCTGGAGGCAGGGGCAGATTAAGGTCTGCATGGGCCCCTAGACTACATTTTCTGTTAAATTTCTGCTGAATTATCATTCATTCATTTCCCGGACTGCAGAATCCTAAATGGGGTTAGATTATAATGTGAATATTGATATTAAAGTGAGTAATTATTTGTCATTGCGAACACACCGCAGCACAGCACACGGTGCACCGCAATGCAAAGTGACCTCTGCATTTGACCCATCCGTGAAGGAGCAGTGGGCAGCTAACAAGGGCAGTGCCCGGGGAGCAGTGCTTGGGGTCAGTGCCTTGCTCATGAGTACCTCAGTGACCTTTACCAGTCCTTGGATTCAAACTGGCGAACACCCTACCATTACGCTATCAATTGCCACACAACTGCCCACAAAAGATGTGACCTGTAACACTCAAGATTCCAATTTCTTGGCAGTAAGACTGGGCGATATGGAAAAAATCTCATCTCGATATATTTTTTTCATATCAGCCGATATCGATATATATCACAATATAAGTCAAATCACTGTCAAACCACCTTTTTATTTCTAACTGTGATAAGAAGACATCATAACAATAATTTTATTTCTTTTGTCAGAAGTTGAACATGAAGTCTGATGAAAACTGACTTGCGCCTGTAGGAATGTTTTTTTTTTAGCTTTATGTCATATAGCTTTATGTCATTTTTAGCTTTATGTCATATAAAAGTGCTGAAACTGTAGACATAACTACTGTAGACACAATAGCAGGAACACTGTCTGTTTTATTGGCGAGTTGCAGAGTTTTTATTATGTATTCCATGGCTTAACATTCTAACACTTCTTTATCCATCAGAATATAGATTTCTTTATTTGATAAATAAATGTTCTATATTTCTTCTTTCCTATTGATTAAGCTATAACAATATTAAATTTTAAAAAAATTCTAATCAATTGAAAATGAAGAAACTCTGAAGTTTTGGGTCATTTTGAGCCAATTTGGCCTATAAAATGAGCTGCTTTTGGCTTTTCTGGAAGAGAACTACATTTCCCACAATCCCCTGCACGCCCGTCAGAGCTGCATGACTATAAAGCATTAAGCGCGCATTCCGGAATAAACGATGGAAAATCTACGGGAAAATCTCAATAACCTGCTGTACTTTGAGTAGAACGCTGGTTATTTATCAGCTAAAATATGCGTTGTGTCTGTAATAAAGGGGACGTTTGGACTGAATTGGAGCGTTTTAGCGAGTAATGGCGCTCACAAACACCGTGCGTGTTTACATCGCGAAAAATGTCATTTATGCGTTTTAATGCATTTACTTCTGTTTTTGTGCGCGGAATATCTCACAGATACTGTACGTTCACATACTGAGAGATCAGGGGTCTCATTTACAAAACTTTGCATAGAACTCATACTGCAAATGTATGTGTGCTCACAAGACGAAAATGACGTACGCAAAGAAAAAGTCAGATTTATGAAAACGTGCGCACGCACACCTGCACCTGCAATATACGCTTTACAAATCGCACTCTATCTGGGATTGTACGCGCGGTAAATGCAAATATGCAAATATGGTAAATGCAAATCACCTCATGCATATTGAAGCCTCCGATGCAAACCTGAAAAACTAGGAAGAAGAAAAAAAGTAAAAAAAATAAGAAGAGATAGATGTGCTTGTGGGTGAAGTGAAAAGCAGAAAAAAAAATAACTGCAAGCAGTGATTACGGGGGCCATGCAGTTTGCAGCTTTATCAGTTTTTGATGAATCGAAGTGGACAGACGTTGAAATAAGACACGTTTCATCCTTTTATCTAGGGTGCTCAGAAATGCAAATAAAAACCGCTTACCGTGTGTCGTCTCGGCCATGTCTGTGTTTCCCTCTTTCTTAGACGCTACCCCACACACACTTTTCCCCCAGTACTGAAGCCATTCGGGTTTCCAGAGGTGTCAGTTCCGATGTGCCCTCGCCGCCTCCGGTAGCAGACACGCTCTTTCGTTGCGCTGCAATTCTTTTTTTTCTTTAAAAAAAAAATCACTTTCAAATCTGCGCACTTTTTTAATTATTTCGCCCACGGTCCTGTTTGCAGCACTCACTTCATTCACAGCATTCGTTACCTGCCTTTCCTTTTGTTTGTCATCTCACTACTATGACCACCAAACAAAATATTTAGGGGGCCATGCAGTGGAACACTACGTGGTACCCTATTCTATTGTTATTGTGCCGATTTTTTTTTTTTTTTTCTGCCTTAAAACGCGTTGTGGAGAAAAAACGGTAAGACCTACAGCTTTGAAATTTCGCAGGCAGGTCCGGTACCCCACCCACTACTCAGGCAAAATAAATTGCACCAAAATAAGCTATTTTGCGTTTTTTTTTGTCTAATAAAATTTGAATCTTAGTTCCGATTCTCAAAAATCCTATACCATCTTATTCCTTTTTTTTTTTTTTTTTTTTTGTTGATCCCGCCACCACCCCCCCTCTTCGGAGGTCAACTTTATTCATTTATTTATTTTTCCAATTAATTAAAATACTTAAACAGGATAAATAAGGTTGAAAAGAGAGGCAACAGAGGGGGAGAGAAAAAGGAAAGGAAGGGAGAAGAAGGAACAGAAAGAGAAAGAAAAGAAAGGAAAAGAAGTGTAGAGAAGAGAAAAAAAAAAAAGGATATTCTGCTTCCATACCTGCTGACAAAAATAGAACACAGGAGACACAACAGCAGAGAAATTGCAGCAACAACCAACATCTGCATGAATTGCAGTAAATACTAAATGTTACTGAGCAGCGCACATAAATATTACAGAATATATTTTGAAGGGACAGCGGATCAAGACAGTGTGTATCTGTGAGCACCTGTTTTTACACCTGTTTTTTTGTGGATGCTTGTGTCCACACCTGTGTGTGTGAGCGCGCTTGAATTCATAAGGTTTCTCCATAGAAATGTTTAGTAGTGCGTGTGGGGAACCTGAGTCCCGACCCGTAAGGTATGGAGCAGACACGGAGGGGACCCGGGACCCAGACCTCCAGAGGCCCCCAGGGCCGGGACCCCCAGGAGAAACACCACCGAGAAGTCTGAGGTACCCTCCCAGAAAAAGGCAGAGGAGAGCCCGGAGTGGTCATCCAGCAGCCGCAGCGCAGACGCCCCAGGGGGCCGCGGCGACAGGTCCGCAGGCTCCGCCAGCAGCCGCCCACCCCAGGGCAGTCCGGTCCCTGGGCCCGAAGATCCAAGGGCCCCCCACCCCCCCAGCCGGGGCCCAGCAGAGCCCAGCAGAGCCAGGAGGGCCAAGCCCCGCCAGGCGACCGCCGAGAGCAGGCCAGCACCCCCCCGAGCAACCAGCCCCAGAGCGAGGAACCGCCAACGCACCAGCGGCCAGGGGCACCCTCCACCGGCAGGGTGTGGTGGCAGGGCAGGGAAGCCTGAGATGTTGACTGAGGTGGAGTCTTAGGCCTGACCTGACATATGGACAAAGACCAACAGGCGCACCTATACGCAAACAAACGTTCCCTCCCTCATGCACACAAACAAATATACAGTCACCCCACATGTAGACATACAAAAATCGACATGATACCCACACTCACACTCCCCATATATACTCTAAGCTCCTAGATCCGGACACCACTACCCCCAAGGGGGCAATCGGCGCCAGACCCTGGAGCTGAACCCCTTTCGCTCTGGCGTGGAGACCAGAAGGCCACCCCAGACCCCGCAGCGGCGGCGATCACCACCAGCCCAGACCCCAACCGGACGGCCAGCTCGTCTTCGCAGCCCCCGGCCCTGGGCAGCGAACAGGGAACAAGGGTGTGAGACGACCCTGTGCCCCACCCCGCCCGCTCAGATGTAGTGTTGGTGTGTGGGTTGTTCTACAAAGCTTTAAAACAGGGGAGGGGCAAGACACCAACCACCCTCCGCCAGCTCGTGTCAGCTTGGCCCCTCCCCCGAGCCCTCAATGTCTACGTGCAGCTTAAAATTGAGAAGTGGGCACTGGCGCCAGAGGTAGGACTGGGTAACCAGACCGCCCTCTGGACGCCATTCAGTGTGCCCACCCCCAAGCCCTATATGTAGGTGTCATGTGACAGTAAGTAATGAGAGTGTCTAAGTGTGATGTATGATTGAGACGCAGGTGGTCACGGGGAGACAGGGGAGGAAAATCTCCCCTGTATCCCAGCAACGCACCCGCACCTCAAAGCCCTACGTGTATATTGGTGTGATGGAGCGGGAGGGGGGGAGCAGTAGGGATGGGGAGGAAAGGACCAGAGGAGGCAAGGTACCCCCCTGTGGAACCAGCTCCCCCGCTGACCCCCATAGGCACCCCCGTTGTCCAGAAACTACCCAGGGCGGGGGGCAGAGGCCCGTCCAGAGCAGGGCCCATGGCCGCGGCTCCACCGACCCCCACAGATCTTGGGGAGGCCCACCAGGACCCACAGCAGAGGAAATACTACTCCCTCCCCAACATTCAGTCAACTCCCAAACTACATAAGACAATAGACACCCAGGTCCGGCCCGTCCTCCACCTCTATGGTACCCCCCTGCAGTATGCACCCTGACAGATGGAAGACCACATCCCCGCCAGCGAAAGGGGCCCCCGGATTCACCGATGCGGGAAGGCCCCCACACCAGGGCCGGGCCCAGCGCAGCACCAACCCACCCCCCCGGCGGCACGCCCACCAGGACCCAGCCCCCCAGGTCCCGCCGGAACCCCAGCCCGGAGGCAGAGTGCCCCCAGGACCCCAAGCCCCCCCCGGATCTTCCCCAAGGCAGTACCGCCGCCAGACCGGAAACCCACGCCTGCCGGCACAGGCCCCTCCAGCAGCGCCGCACCCGGCCCCAGAAAACACCACCCAAGAGCACCCAACACACCCCATCCAGGCTAGGACTCCGACCACAGCACTGAAC
>JAVGVS010000444.1:0-111833 GCA_032718565.1 Distichodus sexfasciatus | reverse complement strand
GAACAGGCAGTTCATTACAGAGACACAATTTGTAATAGTCTGTAAAGGTCAAATCACACACACACACACACCTCAGCCTTTTACATGTGTGGAATTAATTCCTCACTACAAATATGACATTGGATATTTAACAACAATAGAGTTAAATTTAACACTTTGTCAGTGTATATATGGATACCACCACATGAGTCAAAAGTGTTGCTATTACCAACACTAAAAGGGTGTTAAAATGTAACACTATCAGAGTTCAATAACAACACTGCGATAAGTAGTTGATATTACCAACACTAATAGGGTGTTAAAATGTAACACTATTAGAGTTTCGTAACAACACTACGATAAGTGTTTTAAACTCCAGACTGTTAAGCCGTTAAATGTTCAGAATTTAAAAAAAAAGAAAAAAAACACCCTTCAAAGCCACATTTCAAGAGTTTATTTAAGAACACAACACATACAGTTTCAGTGCTCTACAAAATGCAACAATAATAACGATTCATGGCATCTGAAGGTCAAAGGGTTTGGGTGCTGCAGTTCATGTTGCTTCACAATGCAAAAATGAAAAAGTTCTTCAACCTGAAATAACTTTTAATTAGGTCCTTATATTGTCCTCCATACATCAAACAGTAGAACGGGAATGATCATGAATAGATGTAATTTTTAATTTAGCAGTTAACTCTTTCGACATAAATAAATATCTCCTTCCTCACATCTCTGGCTGGAGCACCGTCTAACACCTCATTCTCCATGCACGGTCTTTTAGACAAGGCATGCTCATCACTCCCACTATCCTCTCTACTCAACATGGACAATGTGTCCATGTGGCTTGATGAAGTTTTGGCAGATGATTCTATTAAAAGAAAAAAAGGAAAGATCTTCATAAATACTGACAATAAACAAGCACCGCACTGCATTCTTTCTGTACGGATTAGCTATATGAATGGGTGATTCAAAATCTTAACCTTTGGCAATCTCTAGCATGAAATGTTTCTGTGACCTATGAAAATAGTTTGTTTCTTTTTAACGCCATTCCAGCATCTATGGCTATATTCATGGTAAGAACCAGTTATTAAAAAAGAAAAAAAAAAGTGGGTCAATATTAAAGACAATTTTGCTTGAGGGAATCTGAAATCATAACCATTATTGAAATACAGTTGATCACGCAGCCTAGTCCTATGAGATACAATGAGAAAACCTATGTTAGCATCATTTGTTGTGTCAATTAAACTAACAAACTTTTAAGACTTTCAGGCTGAAACACTGTAATAGAGACATGCAATATTTAAAATTTGAGCTATTTCTGGACCATGAATTTCCTTTAAGATAGCCTACAACTTTGGTCAATCTTATTTTATTCTTGCAGAAGACATACCTTCATTAGAATCACTATGAATGACCAAGCATACATCTTTGTTCACCAACTCTGGAAACACATCAGCATCAATCTCTATTCCTCCATCGTCTGTCACTGTCAGGGTCTTGTCTTGTTGTATAGAGAACTTTTCTCTGGCTATAGTAGGAAAAAAATTGTAAAACATTTATCAAAATGAAGTTAACACATGCATAACCTTTTAATTTTTGAGGAAAAAAAACCCTACCTTCAGCAATGAACATCTCAAAGCATGCCTCCCCTATCTTAACATACTTCTTTCGACTCAGGTATTGAACCTTGATAATCATTTTTCCCCTCTTTACAAATGAAACCTGTGAATCATACTCTAAAGATGATTATCAGTTGCAAAAACGACAAGAAGTTTTACAAAGTATTTTTAGATACATTTGTTAGATAACTATACAAAAGCAACAAATAACCCATTCAAAGTAAAATTTGTTGCCATATATCAAATAACTAACAATGCATGCCAACATGTATTCAATACACAAAGTCCATAAAATGCAACGATTAATTAGCTTTACTAACCAGAGAAGTATCTTCAACTCTTAAGTGTCGAAAATTGGGTCTGGAAGTACTGCAGGAGCAGAGGTGAGCCTTTCCCTTGATAGTTTAGGTGCTAAAATACAGATTAAAGTAGTCGTGTTGATTTTATTTTATTTTTGGGTGAACTTATGTCTGAGGAAGCACAAAAAGGTAGCCAATTAAACACACTTATGTACATTAAATTACTTTATTAATTTACTCACCAGATATATTTCAGCAACTGGTGCCTGAAAGTATTGGAGGAGCAGAGACAGAGCTTCCCCTCGCTCATTGGGCACGAAAATGCAAATGAAAGGAAATCTTGAATTAAAGTAAAATGTTTTTCAGACTGGTGGCTGTAAACAGCACACAAAATAGCCTTTACTGAGACAGAAATACTGTGAACATGTAAATGTTATGCTTTTAGGCATCATGCGGGAGAAAAAAGTTCTTGTCCACGGCTATACAACTACTTAACTACTTAAACACTCAAGTACATTAAATTACCTAAAAATAACATTCTAATAGTTATCAGTATTGAATAGAAGTCAAGAAATTACCGCTTAGTTCGGCAAACTAACTACACAAGCAAACAAGATTGATCCGGCAAAATTTACTACTGTCGTGGTATCTGGAATAATTCTAATACAAGTAAAAACAATATTTCTACCAGTGGTGGAAAGAGTACTGAAAATTTGTACTCAAGTACAAGTACTGTTACATTGGTTAAAATGTACTCAATTACAAGTAAAAGTACTGGTGTTAAAAAAAATACTTAAGTAAAAGTACAAAGTACTCTTCTCAAAAACTACTCAAGAGTATTAATTACTTTTTAACCGATGGATGTTTTATTGCGTCGTCAACAGCAGGCATTCGATTCGATTCACCAGTATAAAATATCTACGTTCAAAGCACATTTCTCAGATAAACAAGGTATAGAAAGGCAATTTGTTTTGTAAATAAATGTAGATATAAAGCAGGAATTTTGCTTTTTAAAACAATGACAAAAATGTTTTTGAACATGCATAGAACAGTTTAAACTTTTCCCAATACACTGCAAACAACAGGCAGCGGGCACTCGTCCTCCGTCTTTTCTCCATCATTTTCACGGTTGACAGTGTTGTCTTCTGTCTCCATTTTGGCTTCTTTGTCTCCAAATCTTCAGTCTATAAATGAGTTTGTACTCCACTGTGTAGTTCCTCCAGACACCTGTGCCTGCTGCTGCAGCGGAGTTTATTCTTTGCATACGTCATAGATTAATTGGCGCGGTCGCGATTGCACAGCCTTATTGGCTGCAAAGATGCAGATGAAAGGTTTGAATATTAATTCAAATTGTAGGCGTACTCAGTAGCGACTTTTGATTTTATAAGTAGCGAAGTAGATTACATGATGTAAATTGTACTCAATTACGAGTAAAATTACACACTTGAAAAACTACTCATAAAAGTACAAGTACCCAAAAAATCTACTTAATTACAGTAACGTGAGTATTTGTAATTTGTTACTTCCACCCCTGAAAATGACTTAATTCTGCTTCAACAGTGGGACACGACTGAGATGCACAATCCCTGTACAAATCACTGATGCCTTCCTCTGTAAAATCCGTGACATCCGTGATCCCCTGTTTCCGTGACATTTGGGCGGTAAATGAAGATTTGACTTTGAAAACACGTGTGCACCCTGTGTGGACAAGTCACCTCACGTCCTTCCACAATATGGTCCTTGAAGTGAGCTAATAGAACTTTCGTGTCTGTACACTGACGTTCACACAATGCCACTGCACATTTAAACGTGCTAACGGTCAAACACCGGCTGTAACAGGAGCGGGTACAATATGCTTTCGATAAAAATGAGCTTTGAAAGCCACATAACTGCAAAATGTCTGCTTGCAATCGGTTCCGAAGCACTTAAACATACATCGCGGTTCATTTCGATGAGGTTTGCAATTAAGTACATAGCTCCTTAGTGTCCTCACTGACTTGCCACAGAAATCACAACGTAACATTTTCTTTCACTACTCCGGGTAAATTAAACTGGCGTACGTTCGACAGTAAAGCTAGCTAAAATCTTCAACGTGGTGCATTAGCATGAACTTTCTACAGAAACTACGAAATAGGACAAAACTGGCAAAACTGGTGGCGACGCAACAAGAAAACTGGCCTAGCCAACTAATGTTAAAATTGATATAGTTAAATTTATTCAAAGTCTAATGGTATACTTACTTTGAAATAGAAGTTTCACGTCTTGAGTGCAGGTTGGCAGTTACCGCTGAGCTGAACCTAGTTGTGGACGGTCAGAACTGGCGCGAACTCGTCTCCAAAACGTACACATAGACTTTTCAAATTCAGTGTTAGAGCCTTTGTAATTAATTATTTGACTGCTCTCGACTTTACAAACTACATTTTCATTATTTTATTAACATTATATCATTAATTTTATTTTATTTCATTTTTAACAATTAAGCTTCATTTCAGCAGGTGGTATAGCACTCACAATTGGACAACTCAAATACTTTTCAGTCACTCACCCAAAAAAAAAAAAAAAATCTTTCTTTTATTATTACTCTTACAGTTAAGCCCATCACTGACTCGCTGCACCCTTAACAAGCTAATGCACTATGGAACATTATTATGTGTTAAAATTATCATATTTAAATCACATTTTAAACATGATATTATATGGCTGTTAACCAGTAGACAAAAAGGGGCTTGTTAAGAGAAACACAGAGATTTACGTCCCATCTGAATTACTCTAGATATTTTTAAGAGATCATAAAGAGATGGACATGGTCAGCAACAATACTCAGGTAGGCTGTGGCATTTAAACAATGCTCAGTTGGTACTAAGGGGCCCAAAGTGTGCCAATAACATATGCCCCACACCATGACACCACCACCACCAGCCTGGACCGTTGATACAAGGCAGGATGCATCCAAGCTTTCATGTTGTTTACACCAAATTCTGATCCAACCATCTGAATGTTGCAGCTAAAATCGAGACTCAACAGGTATCAGGTAACGGGTTTCCAGTCCGTTACTGTCCAGATTTGGTGAGTCTGTGTGAATTGTAGCCTCAGTTTCCTGTTCATATAGCTGACAGGAGTGGCACCCGGTGTGGTCCGGTGTAGTCCATGTAATTAAGGTTCCACATGCTGTGCGTTCAGAGATGGTGTGGTAAGGGTGGTAACCCTTTGTTGCAACAAGGCGTTATTTGAGCTATGTTGCCTTTCTATAACCTTGAACCAGTATGCTCATTCTTCTCCTCTGACATCAACAAGGCATTTTCCTTTACAAATGATTTTTTCTCTTTTTCGGACCGTTCTCTGTAAACCTGAACGATGGTTGTGCGTGGAAATCCAGTAGATCAGCACTTTAATAATCAGACCAGCCCATCTAGCACCATACCACATCCAAAGTCATTTAAATCCGCTTTCTTTCTTCTGGCTGTGCATTAGAAGAATTTACAAAATGGTTGTCTTTTAAAGTAAGAAAATAACAAATAAAAAAGGATGAATGATGATCAAAACAAGTTAACTGATCTCTGAACAAGATATCTGAATACCTGAGATTCAGAATCTGAAATTAATTTATTGCAAAGATAAAGAAGATATAAACTAAATCAAGTCACTTTTGACTCATGTTGCGCATCAAAGGGTTAAAAAAACACTCTTTCCATTAAATTCTACTTGGATCTGTAAAAATATGTTCTGGTTAGTGATACACAGTTTTACGCTATAAATGTAAATGTACATCATCGTAAAAGTACACAGACTAAATATGTTACTTTTAGGGTAATTCGTTGTACATTACAAAATGGCCTTTTACCATTAATTGTGCCACAGAATATTTTTTCATAGTAAATATTTGTGTTTTATACTTGGTGAAAGCAATATACATTTTTTTTTCATTTTCAGTAATTCACTGTATTTACTACCGAGATATACCATTTTATTAAACAGTCTGATCTTGTTAGTATTTGATTTGTTTTCACTGTAATTTTTACAAACATTTTTACAAAGTTTTAACATTTTGTTATTGTCATGTTATCACGGGGTGGATGAGGGGAGAGAAACAAGAGGCAGGAAACGAACACCCTTCGAAAAACGATCCACTACCACGAGGATAGTGGTGTACCCTTTTGACACCGGCAGGTCTCAGGTGACGGAGGACTGTCCGGAAATGCTGAACATGCGTCGGGTAATCTGGAGAATATACAAGTATATCATCCAGATATACCATGACGTAGTGGTTCAGCAGGTCACGGAACATGTCGTTCATGAAGGCCTGGAAGAACGACGGTGCATTGGCCAGTCCGAAGGGCATAACGTTGTAGTGGTAGTGCCAGAGGTGGTACTAAAGGCCGTCTTCCACTCATCGCCTGCTCGAATATGGACTAGATTGTAGGCACTCCGGAGGTCAAGCTTAGTGAAAAACCTGGCCCCGCGGAGCTGCTCAATCGCCGAGGGGATGAGCGGAAGGGGGTGCGGGTACATCACTGTGACCGCATTGTGCAACGGGGTGACCAAGCCAGTATGCGGGCATCGATCCAGTCGATGTGTGGGTTGTGGATGCGTAACCAGGGCAGACCTAAAATGATGTCGGTCTGCATTGCTACAAGGACCAGTAACTGAATGTGTTTGGTGTGGTGTGGGGGTACCAGGAGGTGCAGGGGAGTGGTAATGTGACAGTGGTTTTGAACTGATGGGATGGCCATCTATGGCTTTAACTGTGATGGGGCTAGCAATGTTGACCACGGGCACACAGAGGGAAGACACCAGGGTACTGGAGATGAAATTACCAGCCGATCCAGAATCTAGCAACACAGACACAGAAACACAGACAGAGTTAACATTCAAGACACCATACACATAAACTGATTTGTGCTTAGACCAGAGTTTTCTACCCCTTGCTTCTTCTTCATAGTATGGCGAACCGGGCAGGCATCAGTGAAGTGGCCCACTCCTCCACAGTAGAGACAAAGGCTGTTTCGTTGGCATCGGTGCTGTTCCTCCGGTGAGAGACGGGAAGCGCCCAACTCCATGGGCTCTGGTGGTGATGGCGGGCATGCAGAGCATACAGCTGGGAGCCGCGAGGGAGCCGCCAGGTGTGCGGCCGAGGCAGATGGTCTTCCCTTCTTCCCCCGTAGGTGTTGGTCCAGGCTGATGGCTAAGGCACTGACCTGCTCCAGACTGAGCCCCTGATCGCGGTAGGCGAGCTACGTCCTCATCTCGGCGTTCAGGCCGTGCCGGTACAGGGTGCGCAGGACGTCTTCTCCCCAACCTGTGCCTGCTGACAGGATCCTAAACTGGACCGTGTAATCCACCACGGAGGTTGACCCCTGGCGGAGATCCAGCAGCTGCTCCTTCCCCAACTTGCCTTGGTCTGGGTGGTGGAACACTGCCTGGAAGAGCTCCAGAAAAGCCCCGTAGTCCTGGAGCGGGGGGGCTTGGACGCACCACAAGGCCGTAGCCCACCGCTGGGCCTGGCCCGTAAGCCGTTGCAGGATGATCCCCACCTTCTTTTTCCCCGTAAGCCTTGGAAACTCCGCGAAGTACAGCTCGCAGGCCATCAAAAAGGCCTGGCATCCTTCCGGGTCCCCGGCGTAGCGCTTGGTTAGGGAAGCATGGGTCTTGGTGGTCGTCGGCGGAAGGGACGGTACGGCCGGCGCGGGAGCGGGGGCGGCGGCCGCTGGAGTAGCTGCTGCTGGTGGAACGGCGTGGGCCCGGACGAACAGCAGGAGCTGCTGTAGTGTCTGGGTGAGCTGCGCTATCTGGGCGTGGTGTTCGTCCTGGCGCCGGAGGATCTGCGTCAGCTCATCCTCTGGAAGGATCCAGAGGATCCTCTGTCATGTTATCACGGTGTGGATGTGGAATAGGACGCAAATGCGGACGTGCTGCGATATATATTTATTCCTCAACAAACACAAACATAAACCCTCTGCTTCCAGCAAAATAAGTCCCGTTCTTCCAGCCGAGGCCAACACAACGAGGAGAAAATGGATAGCCGCGTGGCTAACAAGCTAGCAGAGAATCGGCAGTCACTCACGAGAGATCGCTGGATTCGTTGGATTCCACGCACAAAGTTCTCAGAAGCAGAGTGGTGGTCGGCTGGGAAGACAGAGGGGAGGCGAAACACACACCAATGACATCGACACGCAACAAACAACCGGATCGGGCTGGTTAAATAGCATGGCTAAGCTAACTAGCACCAATGAGGAAGTGACACACAACATGAAGGGGAACCCATCACCGATGACGCGGACAACCCGGAAGTGACTGGCGGGAAATTCTTAAAGGGGCAGACACCCATCACCAAGACAACCAAACGCGACACGTCAAATCTCAGGTTTAATACTCTGGCGAGTCCGAGCGTCGGGGAGGAGGCACAGACGTGACAGTTATTGTAAAAACTAAGGTATGTTTTGGGTGATTGATGTACGGTTGTAAATTGTAAATTCAAATATAAAAAGCATGAAAATCTGTAATTTATGCAGAATTATTATGTTAATTGTCAGGCAATTACTTGCAAATAATGTTATGGATTTTTCCTGTTTTTTAAGAAAATTAGACATACTTAAGGTAAATTAATGTATTTTCAACATAATAGCATTGTAAAAATAAAAGCAATATACCATTTCTTGATTTACAGTAATTTAACATATGTATTACAATCATTTACTCTTTTTTGATTTAATGGTCATTTACCGTTGCCATTTCATAGTTATTTACCATAATTTTTATGTACATTTTTTACAGTGTACCTTGCATCATTGTAGATAGTCTAACCTGTCTTGTTACAATGGCCAAGAACTCTTTATTTAAAATTTTTAAAAAATCCAAAAAAGTCTTGACAATAGTGTTTGACCCAACATATTGCCTCTAACAAGTATCTGCAAATAAAAGCTTACTGTGTACTCACCAGTCCTTGGTGTCTTTGGACACATGCAGTGCCAGTGTGCCCTCAGAGTCAGTGATGGTGATTAAAACCTTTTCAGTCGCCATGGCTCAAGTAATGTAAATGCTAAGCAATTATATAGGCCCAACCATCTACCCAGAAACACACAACACCTGTTCCACTACAGAATGGCATAATCAATTGACACTCTATTCATTAAGGTTAATGTAGGGAATTCAGCTGCAGACTTGGAGGAAAATCTGCACAGTGGCTTAATTTTGTGTGATTTAATTGTTATATTTATAAAAAATTGGCATATGGGCATTACCGTTAATGCTGGAGTGTATTCAGTATTTTTATTATATTTTATTTTAGATTATAAATCTTAAATAAAATAATCAACTTGATGCATCAATAGTTGTTTTTATTAATCCACAAAATAAGCCTGCTGGTGAATATTAGTTGATGGAGTCTTTCACTGCCTTTCCATCACTAAAACGTTCATGATGCATGAATAAAGACTTAATAAAAGATGTAGGTCGCTAGACGTACAATTAATTTAGATATTAATATTTTACCTGCATGTTGCAGTAGAATGCAAAGGTCTTCATTCCTACAACACGTATCACCCGACGAAATGACGAATGAACCAGCATAAAACCGAGCAGTTGCCGTAAAGTAGCAAAAAAGCAGAAGTGATGCATGTGTACTCTAAATCAAAGTTCCGGTCCAGATCGAAGGTGAAGGTCAAGGCACAGAGAGTGTGACGTAATGAAACGCGACGCAAAACTTGGGGAAAACGTGGAGCTGGGAAATTTAAGAATCGATAACGTTGTAGGTGTACAAGTCAGATGGAATTTATAAATTGTAACCGGTTCTTGGATTCCCACTCCAAGTTAAAAAGTTTAATCTTTATTTATTGATTTATTTAACATCATTCAAATTTAAAAGACTCACTGACATAAAAGCAAAAGTGACATAAAGATGCTTTAAATCCAACCAATTATCTCCAGATTCACTCAATATATTCCTAAGAACAAAAAATGTTGAAGGATGTGCTTACAGGCCCATGACCCCAGTTGGGATGAAGCAGTTTGGAAAATGAATGAATGACTGAATGATGTGCTTACAGATTCTTGCTGTATAATTCTTTGTCCTCTGGTGTGTTTCTGGCAGAGACTGTGCCATCTGTGTTAGTGCCACATTATTTATCAGCCAAAGTGTTGTATTTCATGCAAATCCAACATTAAATCACATTCATGATGGATTTGAAATAAAAGTATTTGACTAAATAAACACTGTTTTATGCTGTTCTTTCACAACTATTGCTGTTAAATACAGCTCCGGAAAAAAAAATAAGAGACCACATCACTTTATTTCTGATTCATTGTTTTTACAGTTTGTAGCTGTATGTCTGTGTAAAATATGGTTAATTAAAGGTTAATGTTCTTTAATAACTTTACCATTTCGAAATCCCAAACATTTAGGTGTAAATTATCTTATCTATTATCTTATTATACTATGGAGTAAATGATTACTCTCTCTCTCGCTCTCTCTATACACATATATATATATATCTTTGTACAAAATTGTATAATATATTATTTGACAATTATGTGATTAAAAAAACTTTGCACAAAATCCCACAGTCCCCGCATTTACTGACATCTGATTTAATCAGGTGTATAGGTGTTGGAATAAAACACATGTAATAGCTGCTATAAAAAGAGAAATGCAGTTATACTGTATTTTAAAATATGGACTGCTTTCTTATTTTTCTCACATCTGCAACTGCAATAGCTCATAAAAGAATAGCAACCTGTACATTTTACACACACAACCACATATTGCAAAGCCTGTGAACAGAAAGAAGTGATGCGGTCTCTTATTTTTTTCCAGAGCTGTATGCACTGTGTTGTCTCGGAAGGAAACGGTTCTCGGTATACGAGATGTGTTTGGATGTTTTTCTGAGAAGATATAGGCTTTAGAGTAATTACGGGCCATGCCTGGAATATGAATTGATGCTTTGTAACCCTTTGTCCTATCAAAACTCTGTACACATTTTTTTGCCTAGTCAGAGCCTAGATTAAATATGCCAAGTTTCACAAGAATCGAATGAAAGGCGTCGGAGTAGTTAATTTTCCTTGAATTTGAGTTTCTACAAATTGGCCAGGGGTGTATCAAGCTTTTCAAAAGTGGGGTGTTACGGGATGGGAAGTAAAATTCCCTCTGAAATTATCATGGCCTATTTTATCACAGCATATTTTAGTAACGTTTTAATCTAACAAAAGTGGGGCTGTTGCAAATCCCAGGTAATTCTTAATGCGAGAAAATCAATGGGTTCCTATGGGATAAATAAATAACAGAATAAAAAGATTAAAAATACAGGTGTGAATCATGGCAGTTACACTCAAGCGAAGAGGCTCTTGGGTCCTCAAATTATGTTGAATTTGGTGCATTTGTGAAGAACAGCAGCTGCACAGTAAAGTGTAGAAATTTGAGCTCCATGTTAGTCTATGGGGGAAAAAATTGATAAAAAATGGACAGAACCTCTTGAACGAGTGTATGAGAAATGTATTTATAAGCACCCAACGCCGCTATAGGCAACATGTTTTAGAGTTGGAACCAAGTATCTAGCACAAAAATTGACACCAAATTCACAACACCGACATTGCTGACAAGCATGTGGTTGTACCATAATTTGGTACTGTTTGATTTTACGTGAACTGACACCTGGTAGTACTGACATTCATTCTGTCGGGTACCTTTAAAAGTACCAAATTCAGTACCCAACCTTACTGCTTCCAGATTCCATCCCATATCTATGGGGCTGAGAAAGCCCAAAGCAAAACCACAAAGCGTTTCATTCAAGTTCATAGCGCACACTCAAACACACTACAAATTCGTAGACTCGACACAAACTCAGAAATCACTTTCATCAATTTCGTCATGACACGTTGCAAAACAGAAAACACATCCATCTTCTAAAACGCGCTGCAGATAGTTCACAACACAACCAAATTGAGCCAAAACACAATGGAAGTGTTTGCGGAGGACGCTGTTTTGGGTGGCCACATCCTTATTAGTTTTAAGTCCCGAGCAGGTGGAAACCAGTAAGTGAAATTAACATTTGAGATCCAGTCTAACTCCACAGAAAGTCTCATACATGAGGAATTCCTACACACACAAATATAAAACCATGAAACCAATTGTTTATTTCTTAACTGTTTTAGAAGATGCATGTGTTTTCTGTTTTGTAACGTGTAATGACGAAATTGATAAAAGTGATTTCTGAGTTTGTGTCACGTCTACGAATTTGTAGTGTGTTTGAGCGTGCACTGTGAACTTGAATGAAACATTTTATGGTTTTGCAGCGCGTTTTTAACTTTGAATTGCATTGGGCTTTCTCGGCCACTGTACATATCCTTCTTAGCACTTCATCTTTCTCTCTCTATTGACTTGTGTATTTGGGTGTGGTAATCATCCCGTACCACCTGCTTGCCATTAGGCAACCAATCATAATCATGCAAATCTGACACATAACAAGAGTTTCCTTGACAACAACCCCAAAGCAAAGACAACAATATTCATCTTTCTTTAAGCATACAAAAATACACATATAAAACATGTGGAAAGCATGTGGATTCGCTACTTCAGGTATCTCAGTATCTTTACAAATGTCAATAAGTAAAATATGAGTTTAACTGAACAAAACTAGTTTATTATGCAGAAAACTTTTAATTTTATGTTTTGGTTAAAATAGTGGGTCAAGACAAATCTCACATGGTCAACCGTTTGACATGCAGACACAATTTTCTCAACTGAGCAGAAGTGAGGAATTAGGACACTCAGTTAGTTTGAGGTGTTCTGTACATTGTAAAACACACCGACATTAATAATGTCAGTTTTCCAGCTTTTTGGAGTACAAATATGGGCTGCACAAACCCTACGATCAGGTTGACTACCACAATAATACCCATAGTCTTAGTGAAGTAGGCAAGATTCTCCCTGTTTTGAAAACTAAAAATAATTATTGTTGGGATTACTTGGAAACAAAACGTCAGCAGGCTCACGACGATCATCTGAATGGCCTTCTTTTTGAAAGAGTTCATCTCCCTCTCCTGTCTGGCCCTATCGCCTGGTCCTGGGCGGCTCAGCTTCCTGAGAATAGACACGCAGCAGAAAAATTCCACGGCCAAAATTAAAATATAGAGTGCTGAAAAGACAACGTAGGGCATATGAGGATACATGAGCATGCAGGTGATGCCCCATAACAGGATGTACATCCAGGACACGAGGGAATGCATCACGCGATACCTGAGCGGCTTATACTTGAGAAAAATCACAGGACGGACCACGGCCAGGTAACGCTCCAAAAACACGCAGCAGTGGAAAACGGGGCGAGCGGACATGCACAAACCTATGATGAAACCCAGTGGTTTGAAAAAACACAAGCCAATGTTGGCGTTACACATGGACAGGAAAGGGCCCATGAGACTGAAAATAATTTCAAAGACAGCCTGGTTGAGGGTAAAAATCTCAGTGTCAAGTTCTCCACTTCCAGAAGACAAGAGGAGGAATATAACGTAGGTGTTTAACGGAACGCTCAGAATCAAATTGATAACATTGATGGGTACGAAGAAGAGCGGATCACTGAAAAACCATCCCATCAAGTTAACGGTGGTGGTGGTGTTCATCTTCCTGTAGCAAAGAAACTGTTCTGTAGAGTGACGTCAGAGAGAACAACATCACAAAGTCTGTAGAGGACATGACTAAACTGTTTTTATTTCTCATTTTCTCGAGATTACGAATTGACATATCCAAAGTTGCTTTCTCAAGATTATCGCTTATTTTTTCTCCTGGTTTTCAACATAACCCAAGCTATCTTTCAAACGTCATCAAGTAACCATGGAGACGTCCCGGACCCTCCACTTGGTTGGCACTGATGATAGGATCACTATCATTTCTGCAACAGTATAGCTACAAATATCTGAACCTCCTTAGGGATCTCGAGAAAAAAATATTAGTGATCTCAAGAAAAATGTAATCTCGATATACCGTACATCTTCCAATAGTAGCCCCGGCGTTTATTCAAAAAATTATTTGGACGGCCCGGCATTTAAAAGAGACCGGCAGTTGTTGGAGACCGGCTATTATTCGCCTCGCAGACGGAATGGTGATGGGTAAACGGGGTTCATTTGGCAGTAAAATACGGTATGGAACCGTATGCTTAAAGGAGACCGGCTACTATTAGAGACCGGCGTCTATTTGTTGCGACATCTCTTCAAACCCGGCGTTTATTGGAAACGGGCGTCAATAAGAGACGGGCTACTATTGGAAGATATACGGTAAATAAGTTGTGATCTCGAGAAAATGAAAGACAAACAAATACGCTGAGGCATGACCAGAGTTCTGTAGAAAACAAGTTTGGAACTAACCTAATAAAACACAGTAAAAGTAAGTAGCTTTGTGCATAAGTCTGAGTTGATGGGGAATTATGTAAATTACATAACATGAAACATGAACATGAAAATAAATCATTTTATAATGATAATATTTTTATATAATGGTTTTTAAAGGCATCAGTCCATTTATCTTAACATTCAAGCCTTATATGTGAGCAGAGACCACCGAGAAGAAGGTTATGCTTACAGATTGTGTGCAGTTCTTGCGTTGGATCCCTCGTGGATGTGCATTTAGCGTGTGTCTGGTAATTACGCTGCCACCTGTGCTGGCGTCAGCACCATCAAGCACCATACAGTGATGTTTTTAATGCAAATCTGAAAGGTGACCATAACCATTTCCTTCAAGGATGGGTCAAATGCAGAGCAAACATTTCACTGTGTGCTGTGTTCACAATGACAAATAATCACTCACTAGACACATATATATGAAAGGTCAACTGCTTTCAAAAGGGGTTATAACTTGGATGTGCTGACATCTAGTGTGAAGTTAAGAGACTGCAGCTTTCAGCATCCAAATGTTGCTGAAAATTCTATGGACCAAACTGGAATTGTGATTATTTGTCATTGTGAACACACCACACAGTGCACCACAACCAGATGTGACCTCTGCATGTGAGCAGAGCAGCGGGCAGCTTTTTTTGGCAGCAACCAGGAAGAAGTGCTTGGGGACAGTACCTTGCTGATGAGTACCTCGGTGGAACCTTTACCAGTCTGGAACTTGAATGGGGCCGACGCCCTAATCCTTACACTACCAACTGCTCCAGCACACATAAAGGTGCGCTTTTAAAGCCTAAAAATGTGGGCCAATTTAGTCTCAAGAAGTATTATAAGTGCACCACCAGTACTTTTGATAGTAGTAGAATCACTACATAAGACATGCATCAAAGGTGTTCTTTAAATGTAATTTAAGTTTGATGTCATCTCAGAAAATCTGTACTCAAACTATTTTACAAAGAAATAAAGAAGCTTTTATAGCCAGTAGTCGTTGTCTGAGCGGAGCGACAGCAAATTTTGCAAAGGAGAGTTTTCCAGTTTTGTGGAGAACGAAGACGGGCTGGACGAGTCATCGCTAAGCTGGAATCACGATAAGATGATAAGATCACTTACGGTACAGCTTACTGTTTCTTTGCAGTCCAAAATTAAACTTAGACATGAATTTGCCAGATTCTTAAAGTTTACTACTTTTACTATGGTGTATGGTGTTATTTTGTGGTAAAATTCTGATCACGCAGTGGAACGTTCACCAGCAACATCTCTGGTCTTTACGCTCAACTCTGCTGCACACGTGAAACATGTTTAACTACTAAACTGTGTGTTTGCTTCACTTAGTGAATGTGAGCTCACACATGGGCTGTGTCCCGAGCCGTGTACTACTGCACTTAATAGTATGGTAGGTAAGGTGCTCTTATCATACTCTTCTATGGGGTGGTATGCATCTCAGGAAGTAGCCGGGGTTGTAGCTTAACGGCTCTCTACACATTAGGTAGTGCACATGGTGGGTGCTACGCGCCCTATTTGACTTGGTACACTACATAGGGTGGGAAGTGAATGTTGTGCACTATGCTGGAAATGCTCCGCCCTCGCTCCACTCTGCTTTCACGCTGGCTTGAGTTGGTGCTGTTATGGCGTTATTTTTGTGCTAAAACTCTGAGCGTGCAGTGGAATTTTGGTGAGCAAATTTCGCACTCAATTCTGCCTTCCTGATTTATCGGCATCGGCAGATATAAGCATGAATAATATCGGATATCGGTATCGGTCTACAATTCCTATATCGTGCATACCAATTCTTACTAGTACTTTTATAACCTAAAAAAGGGGGCACATTTAGTCTCAAGAAGTACTTACTAGTACACTACAGGCACTTGTGATGCTAGTATGTTCACTAAATCTGTACTTTAAGTTTGTCAGTGCCCGTTACATTTTGTAAAACGTTTTCAGAAGAAACTAAACAACTTTTATAATAACTCATAAACAGATGGTGGATTGTGGCAACGCTGCCGGAGCGGAGCGACAGCAGGCTTTTATAAAATAGAGTTTCCCAGCTTTGTGGAGAACGAAGGCAGGCTGGACGAGGCCCGTTACGACGTGGATAACCATATTAATGGCTACAGCTACACCGAAATTGTGATAAGACATATTCCTTTGAGCGCCAAAGGTTATGCTAATCGTGTTCATTTCAATAAAAAGCAGCAGCATGTTGACCGCGACCAACTGGAAGGCCTTCTTCTTCACACCGTCCATCTCGCCCCCCTCCTCCCTCTCGCCCGGAGCCGGGTGTCTCAGCCTTTTCAGGATGGACACGCAGCAGAAGATGTCCACTGCGAAAATGAGGCAGACCATGGATGCGAGAACATTGTACGGGATGTAGGGAAACATCAGCATGCTGGCGACGCCGAACCCCAGCGAGGACGTCCAGGCGGCGAGGGAGTGCGCCACACGGTAGCGGAGCTTTTTGTATTTCAAAAAGAAGACGGGTCGGACCACGGCCAGGTAACGCTCCACGCAAACGCAGCACTGCAAGATCGTCCGGGACGACATGCAAAACCCGATGACGAAACCCAGCGGCTTGAAGAGGCACCACTCCTCCTTTAAGCTGCACAGACACTGGAAAGGTCCCATGATGGTGAAGAGGATGTCGGAGACGGCCTGGTTCAGGGTGAACACCTCGGCCGGGTCGGACCTGCACAACACGATGATGTAGACGTTTAAAGGGACGATCAGAAGAAGGTTGATGACGTGGAAGCTTATGAAGAACTCCGGCAAACTGAAGTACCAATCGTTGGGTAATCTGGTGTCATTCATCTTCCGATCTACAAATGATAATAAAGAAAAACTCATTTCTGAACCTGTACCAATGGAAATTTACCATTCAAGCGTATGGTGTTCAATAAACATTTATATTTTGATATTTCTATTCCTTTATTTTAAAAATAATTTTAACATTTTTTTTGAACATCAAAATTTTCATATTCAAGTTTAATTTGATAAACAAACAGTCGAATAAAACAGACAATTATTGCATTGTGTGAATGGTTCAGAAATATGTTAAAATATTTGATCAGTACATCTGATTTGTTTTTATGTATTTCAGTATACATTTGGGGACATCTAAATCAGGCACCGCTACTATTTGATAACAGGACATTAGAGAGATAATAAATCAGAGCTTTTAATGCAAAGATTTTGGTACTTCAACTCGACGCTAAACTAATTTGTATGATGAGAACCATCAGTTGATTGGTGTCTCTGTCTGACCATCACAAAGCTGCTTTGTCATTTTACACATATGTATTGTTTTTTATAAGAAAAATTGTACAATTGCACGGAGTGCACTATTCTCAACAAAATACAACAATTCAGCACTCAAACATAATGTTTTTGATAGAAATTGTCAGATCTTAATTATTTACTTTGTAGCTTTACCAGCCGAAAACACAACTTTTCACATGTAGAACCATCAAATTGTTGGTGTATTTTCGCCCGGGAACTGATTACTTTGTTTTACATTGATTCTTATGGAGAAAATTAACTTGGAACTCCAACTTTTTTGGAATTAGAACCACGGAACGGAACAGATTTTTGTTTACTTTGTCCTGGCAAACTGATCATGTGACAAAATAGAGACACATTCCAAAATTTTACACTGAAGCACACAAGTAGATATATAAACCACAAATAGCTAGATTTACATTAGATTGTAGTTCGTTAGCTTGACCATTATTTCTGCCTTTAAACAACACAAACTCACAAAAGAAAAATATATGCTTACGAGTTGAGTAGAATTCTTTATCACGCCTTCGTTCTCAAACTTGCATCTGTGTATATGTGTGTGTGTGCCACCTGTGTTGTCATAAAGCATGGCTTTTATGCAAATCTCACACATCTGTAGCTTTTCTCGGGGGATGTGTTTGGGAGATAAAGAGTGACCGTACATATGTCAAACTTGATGGATTTTACTTGATTTCATTCAATTATCTTCTTACAGTATCTGTAGTTTGTAGTCACCATATACAGTATGTGTGCATTTTCGGAGATCTATTTTCAGGGAGCCTCTTACATTTGCTCTTCTATTCCCCAGTTGTTCCTAAACACTTTTTTGGTAAAAATACACAAAACTGCACGTTAAAGAATGTGTTGCTGTAACAACGTGTAGCTTCATGTGGTCCCAGTTACAATCGTACTTTAATGCTGCCAAGTCTACATATTAACAGCTCATGCTGCTAATGCAAAAATCTAGGGGAATATAGGCATGGGGCCATCCACATTTGTTTTTTTAAACACACACACACACACACACACACACATTTGATAACAAATAATACATTTTTCTATATTTATTTTTCCCCTGTTGACCACTCTCTAACATTATAAAATGAGGGGGAAAATCAGATCAATTGAAAATAAAGAAATACTAAAGCTCTGGGTTATCTTGAGCCAATTTTGACTCATTTTGGCCTAAATTAATGAGCTATAACATGTTTATGTTGTGTATAATGTAATTAATGCGTTTACACTCAATCATTTTCGTTTTTGAGCACAGCATTTCTCACAAATAATTTCACATACAGAAGAATAAATGTAATGTCCTTGATGGTATGTGTATATTCTGTGTAAGTTAAAGGAATTCAAGTTATTATTCAAGTTTACTTTTATCTTAGTTTAGTTTTTCTTTTTCCAATATTTTTCCAAAACTAACGTGATAAAAAAGCAATAACGAGTCGTTGTCCTTTGTCCCATTTTGCATATTGGGTTTTGGGAGTTTTCCACACGGTTTTGTGTTTGGCTTTTAAGTGGAAAAGGAATAAACAAAAGGTAGTGAAGGTATAAGTTGGGTGGAATAAACGATGCAAATTTAAAGTAAGGTTGAGATGGTGGCATGGTATGGAAGCCCGTTTCCGCCACCTGGAGGGAAAAATAAACTGATTCTGACGGAATTCCGAGATAAAAAGTCAGAATTCTGAGCTAAATGTTTCTTTATTTTCTCCTCCAGGTGGCGGAAACGGGCTTCCATACCAGGGTGATACAGGTGTCAAATGTAAAATGTATATAGGCTATTTAATTGTTCAATGTCAATTGCTTTAGACAGAATAGAGGCAGAAGGAGCTGCTGTTAGATATGTAAACGTTGTTTAAACATTATTTAAGCAGTTTTCCTGCTTTTCTCCATTTTTCATTGGTGTCTTTGAAAATGACTTGTTACTAGTTTCTCGTGCTGCTTTTTGATAGGAATATTCAAATTAACTTTTTGGATTTTATGGATTTAATGTAAAAAAAAAATGAATTTACTAATTGAGTAAGCCACTCATCGTCCAAACGTGATGAGGTCTGAGTGATGAAAACATGCTGCAGTCGCGGAGCAAACGGTCGGCTTTCACGGGAAGGGATTTTACTGCGAGTGCTGGCGAAAACCAGTGCAGATGCATTTCATGCAAATCATCTACAATCTTGCAAATGTCCCACAAAACCACAGTCCACACAAACACCACTTGACCATCAAGATGTACATGCCACTCCTCTGGAGAAACATGATATTTTTATGGTCATTTGCATACAACTCGGAAATAATACACACAACCTGCAAACAACAGCACATATACTATGTGAGATATGGTTTGTATGATGTATATTATTTCCGAGAACATTGTTATATATATGAAGTAAAAAAAAAAATAAATAAATAAATAAAAAAATGAAGTCTTAGTTAAAAATAGAGTTCATGTGTCTTTTCAAATTTACATTCCAAATTCATCTTTCTCACCTCCCACATTTGTGACTATTTTACTAGCATTATAATGAGCAGATTATGTCGTTTGTAAGAACAAGTATAAGAAACGGACGGATTTAATGCAGACAAGTTTATTAAGATTCCGAGTGGTAGTGGTTTATAGTAGTGATAAAATTCATTTTACATCTGCTTCTCCCTCAGCAGGATTATCACCGGTGTTTTTCCTCTCGTTGAAGTTATTTTTTCCTAAGTGCGCACTTCCCCGCGGAAACTTTCCTCATCTACGAAGAAAGAAACCACATGTTAAGTGTTTAAGTATTAGTTATTGCGTTTACACTCAGACTAATTAAGTCAAAATGAGCATGACATTACCAACCCGCAGCCATACTGTTACATATCCACATAAAAATATGAAGAACAAATTTATAGACTTGTTCATTCGTGTTCATAAAATAAAAACAATTGTTCACAAAAGAATTGTATTTAACTGTAACAATAATAATGGATGATAATTGAAGCTGTATCAAGCAATTTACTCAAACTATAAAATCAGGAATGAAAATCCTGAATCACCACAGTTTTTTTGAAATTGGCTGCCTTATTTTTTTAGAATTGCAAGCTGCGACATTTTGTATAGGTAATTGTACTGAAAATATACTTTCTCTTAGAAATGAATAATGTTGTTAGCTACAGTTTTTCAAATGTGGCTCGTATTTTTGAAGTCTGCAGTATGTAGAAATGGGAAGATATGATCTGCGAACCTTTTTTGATAATGTATTACTTTTTCGGGAAGAAATCTTGAGATGAAATTTGACTGTTTTGCATCACATCAGGAGCTGATAGCAAAAATATATATATAAATATGAATTAACCTCATAAGATTTGTCATCGTAGCGTATCTGCATCACCGCGCTCTTACAGTCTGTGAAGAAGGGATTCCACTGTTTGCACTCGCTGTGTAGCCTTTTAATCTCTGCTACCATTTCCCCTTTGTTTCGGACTTTAATGCCACTTTCATCCAAGAAGTTATCCACGCTGACTTTTATTTTTATTTTACCAGCCAGCGGTTTTGGAGTTTGGAGTTTTCCAAACATGCACTTGGGTTCTCCGGATGCCGTTCCTGTTGAGTTGTTCAGTAGAAATCAGACCAAAAATGTGCTACTATCAAACAAACAAACAAATAAATACAGATAAATAAATGAAGAAATTAACCAGTAATCAAGAAAACGTCCTGGTCAGGTTTTTTGATGTCCTTCAGTCCTGCTTCATTTCCCACAAACAGAGCAAAGTGGACAAAGGTCAGCACTTCTTTGCCCTGTTTCATAGCCAAGTGTTCAAAGGCGATGATGTCCCCAAATTTATGCTGAAATACATAAAAACAAATCGTGTACTCTTCGTGTGTTTCCTGCATATTTTAACATATTTCTGAACCAATAAATGTCTGTTCTATATAAGAATATACAAATATCAAAATATTAATGTTTATTACATCCCAATTTGCTTTTGTTTCCTTTCACAATTAATAAACATAAAAAGAACCTGAGTGAGGTAATAATTAATTACTAATACACTATCTGATTAATAGAGGTGTACGATTCAGAAAATTTTACGATTCGATTCAATTCTTGGGCTCAAAATCAATTCACGATTCACAAATGATTTACCATTCAATACATATATGGATTTGTTTCCAGATTGCTGTTTTGAGTTACTTTTCCCATTTACCTGACTCAAATATACTTTCCTAAATGTAATGCATATGTATACATACAATTTTTTTTACATTTATTTATTTAAAAGGGACAATGTACATTAATCAACATGCTCACTTCGTGAGTCATGAAATGCACCAGATTTAGCCATCAGGCTAATTTACATCCGCAGTCCCTGGCAGGTTGAAAAAAAAGGGGAAAAAACAAACAAACAAACAATCCACGTAACATGCAATAACATACATCATACAATTAATTCTCATTACTTATATTATACTAAACAAGGAAACTGCAATGATCAAAACATCACATTCAGATGAAAGATTACAAATGATTACGTTTGATTATCCAATAACCATTGCTTTATAGATTTTGTAAATGTACTAATATTTGTGTTCTCCCTGAGTTCTGTAGGTATAGTGTTCCATGTATGTGCAGCTCTATAAGAAAAAACTAACTGTGTAAATGTTTTTGTCTATATTGTATTTTACAATCCCCTCTAGTAGTGGCCTTTGTTGATGTATTTTTATTTTGTATAATAAACTCACTAAGTGGAGGGGGGGCCAAGCCATGAAAAATCTTGTAAACAAGTATTATATCAGCAAACTTAATCATGTTATCCCAGTTTAAAAATTCATATTTTGTTAAAAATTTTACAATGATGATAAGTATATGATTTTTTTATCTAAGATTTTTATAGCCTGCTTATAAAGTCTTTCCACTGATTGCAAGGTGCTTTTTGCTGCCAGTGCCCAGCTAGTTAGGCAGTAATTTATGTGTGAAAGAATCATAGCATGAAGATAGTTTTGAAGCTTCTGTTGTTAAATTGTTCCTTATATGTCTAAAATTAACTAAATTAAACTTTATTCACAACTTTTTTTTAAATTTGACTTTTAAATGTAAGTTGTGAATCTATTACTAAGCCCAAATATTTATATTATATTTAAGATATTAAGATGTAAACATGAGCTGGCCAGCCAGTTCGAAATATTAACCATAACGGCAGACAGTGTATCTGCAGCTGCTTTCTTATTCTTAGAATGTACATAAATAGCTGTCATCTGCATACATCTGACACATCACTGAAGGTGGACAAACCTCAGGAAGATCATTTATGTACAGACTAAACAACAAGGGGCCCAATATAGAGCCTTGTGGAACACCAACAGAATTACTATTTGAGAAATTTTATCACCTATACGGACACATTGTTTTCGCTCAGCAAGATATGATTACTGACTGCATATCCTTCATGCTCAATTAAACCAGCGGCACCATCATCTGGAACCAGCTGGACATCTTTTGGACTATATGGACTTGAACCAAATCTTAATTAAATATTGAACAAATTTAGCTAGAAGATTAATTCTGTGTAAATGGAAAGATTCTTATCTTGTCTTTTGAGTGGATCTTACCAAACGGCCCCTGCAGCGACTTTGGATTTGAAAGCATCCCTTGGACTATTTTTATATCTTCACTTCCTCAAAAATGATTAATTAACAATTAATCTTGAACTAATATGTACTTGTGTATTAAATGTTCATGCACCCGGTCAACCAGAGGAGCATGAGATCTTCTCAAAGTTTCTTCCTACTAGAGGGAATTTTTCTTTGCCACTGTCGTTTCAGGCTTGCTTGTTGAGGGTTTTTGCCAGTTGTATGTAAAGCACTTTTTGACAATGACTGTTGTTAAGAGCATTATACAAATAAAATTGAATTGAATTAATTTTTTGGAATGCCTGAATTGATTTTGAATTGACAGAGAAAGAATTGTGATTCGATTCAAATTTTTTGCACACCCATATCAAATAGCAAATTTTAGGTGAAAAGATTTTCAAGTCACTCATGGCACATCATCATTAATACGTCTGAAACTTATGCCTATTAAAAGTTATATTTGTGGTTAGTCACTAGTTTGAGTTTAATAGAAACTTGGCTTGAGCACAGGGTTAGAAATGAGTTTCGATTTGATTCGATTCTTCTGCACACCCGTACTGATGAATGTGTTTATCTAATAAAATGTGCATTGTGACCACAATATGATATTTGAAAAACAATTTAATACGCAAATTAAATGTTAAATGTTCTTGTATTTTTTTGCTTTTATTGAGATATGTTGGTCTTTGTTTTATTTGATTGAAGCAATGTTTTCAACTGAGCTTGGACAAGTAAATAGAGAATATCAGCTCTTAGTTCAGAACTAAAACCTATGGAGGTATTAATAAAATAAAAATGAAATTGAACATTTTTAGTTACCTGTGCTGAAGCATCAGATCCTGCCACCTGCAAAAAGAAATAAGAAAGGGTTTCACACTTTATTAAAAGATTTATTTGTCATGTAAAAATAACAATTTAAACTTCTAAAATATGCTTATTACAGTATAAGGCTCGGCTGGACATTTATGAGTTATGATCAGTGTTGGGTACATTGCTTTAAAAAAGTAGTCAGTTATTATTTTGTCTTCTAGAAAGGCAATACTAATACATTTTCACTAATATTATACTTTTTACATTTTTTTAGTAACGCACCCCCAAAATGAGTGCTCCTTTGTTTTTATTAATAATAATCACTAACGCTGCAAGACCTTTGACAGATTAAAGTAGTAGCGATTTCCTACGGAGTGTATGTCTACAGTCATTATGCTACACCACATCGCCCTCCACTGGTTGTAGAATGAACTGCAGTAAACTACATTTTACAACGTCTTTCTTCCACACTATTTTGTCACGAGTCGTGTAACGCATTACAATTCAGAGACAAAAATATTGGAATGGAACCAATTAATTTGAAATAACACTAACTACTTATTTATAATGTAGTACATTTTGCAAGTGACTTAAACAACACTGACAGCCAGCCGTCTGCAAACAGTGAGGAGAACTTTTACACAATTTGTGTCGGGTGAACATTTGCTTATTGGGTGCAGCACAACCAAATGTCAGCTCTGCATTTGACCCATCCGGGATGGAGCCGTGGGCAGCTTTTATGGCAGTGCCACATATGTATATATATATATATATTATATATATATATATATATATATATATATATATATATATATATATATATATATATATATATATATATATATATATATATATATATATATATATATATATATAACAATCTCAAAAAAGGGCTGCAAAATCCTAGAGGGACAGCTCAACATTAAGTGAGTAACAACCAAATGTGGAAATCACAGTTATGTTTTTATATGTAAATAATATTTTAATTTAATGTTTTATATCCAACAATGTTTTATTAGCCTTTACCATGTCATAATATCTTCAGCTTGCAGTAGTGCTGATCGCCAGCAACAACTTTACACCCAACTGTAACATCAGTACAGCACGAAATGTCTCAGCGTGTATAAAGGGGAGAGATCTGTAAGGGGAAATTAGAATCAGAATCTGTAATTCATCATACACAGGAATTTATCTTGTTAAAAATATGACACCTAAAATATTAACTGAAGTCACTCTCCCTTATAACTTCCCCATTACCATGCACAATGATTTGTTTATTGCTAAACATAATTAAGATAAGAAAAATAAGGACCAGCAATTATTTACGTTTAATCAATCTGAGGCACATTTATCATCCAGGTTCAAGTCATTAAACAGCAGCAGATAGCAAGTACAAATAGTAAATATTTGTTAACAAATTATTTAATGACATGACTAAATTACTTAATTACATGGAAAAATTCTCTTAAGTGTGGGTTTAAAAGCAAAATAATTCGAATTTGGTTTGGCTGTTAAGACTTGGTTTGAAGAAATTATATACACAATATACAATTAAGACTCATGTCTAAGTTTAAATTCATTTTTTATACACTTACTATTCAAATATAATTCACAAATTTCTTTCTTACACATACATTTCTGTGGAATATTTACTCAAAAAAGGCAGAGAACATGATTAGGTATTATTATTGTGTATTATTATTATTATTATTAATTATTATTATTATTATTATATACTGTGAATCACAAAAAGGGAGCCCCGCATTGCTTATAACTTTGGCAAATGTTGTCCAACTTTATAACATTGCAATAAAGTGGTTAATATACTGCACACCCCCTTCTCTTGAAAGTCTAGCAACAATATCTTGTAAAATGACAGAAATCACAAACAATAACTTTTTCATATTTACGATGCATTACAACCTTAAGAACCAACAATAACATGCCAATGACATGGGTCAATTAGATGTCGTGCATATTTTTGTCAAGTGGTACGAGCAGGTAAAATGTCCATCTAAACCAAGAAATAGTTGTTTATTGTGAACAAATGGCTGAATAGCTTTTGTACTGAATTCATTCATTTGTTTATTTTAATAATTATTGTTCTGCCTTTTATTGTAAAATTGTATACTTAATACCTGGCCACAAGAATGCAGTAACCTTAAATTATTGGATATACAAAACACAACCATAAAATAATAATGTGTTAGGAAGTATAGACACAAAGAATGAACATGAAAAAATATTTTCACAAATATTTGGTTACATCACTTGACATTTAAGGAACTGAAGTTAAAAATACAGTCAAAAATGAATTTAAACACATGATTTAATTAAAGAGTCTTGTTTATACACATTTTTCAACACAAAAATAAGCATGTCATCCAGTTTAAAAGTAAAAATAACATAATTAAAAAAAACATTTAGAAACTTGATCATTGATCCGTGTTGTAGAAGGAGTGTGTGCATACAGTCTTACCTCTAAAAAGTCTGATGTTCCTCCTGCAGATCAAATGCTTGTAGAGGCTTTAAGTACATCACACACAGTCAGCACTTCAACTGCATCCGTTAACGTTAACTCGACCCCCTCCCGCCAGGTTACGGTTGTAAGGCAGCAGGTGCAATAAAGAAATTATCCAAATTGTCTTGTGGTCTCCACGTCCACACTTACCGAGCAATAAACGTATGTCCATTACAGCAGCCCTTTCTTCATCCCGACTGTCCCGAATGTCCACGTAATGTTTGAAGATATGATACTACTGAGCGCCTAGTAAAATTTGCATGCTACCTCAACCGTAACAATGCATACACCAGTGCTTGTGGAATTACATTATCATTATTATTACATTTAGATCATTGGCAGAAAGGTATGATTTATTTCTCTTTGGTTTATTTGAAACAAAATGAGACATGAGGGCCAAAAGAAAGAAAAAACTTGTATCACGTACCACCACTCTAGTTCATTAACTATTACTATATTGATTTTGTACCTGGACCCACACCCATCTCTAGTAAGTGAGGAGGAAAACATGCAGAAGCACCTACACTGGAGATTTTATTATGAGATTGATGATATGCACAGTGAGAAGAATAAATACTCATGCAGAGTGAATTAAACGTAAAAAATAAATGGCAATGTCCAATTTGTTTAAAATTAATAGATATGACTTCGGTGCAACGTTATCTGTTGGCCAAAGCTTGCCCAATGTGAATGTGCAAATAAAATAAGCCACGTATCTCAAATATTAAAATTCACCCAGGCAGCCATTCAAATGGAACAGCTTACTTGACTTTACTGAAATGTGCAACTACAGAAAGACTCCTTACTTTAAAACTTCATTCATATGAATTAGTTTGTGTATGTTGGGTTTGTGTCTAAAATTAACTTTAATTAACCAAAATGAGCTGACTGCACTAATGACCGGTGGAAGACAATGTGCAGTGACCTATAGAGTAATTAAGAGAAAAGTAAACATCAATAACCTAATAATAACGCAAGATTTCTACAGCAGAGTTAAGAGCATTGAGGAGGTTTTATTATATTTTAAAGTGTAATTTTTAGAGTGAAACAAGGTTTGCGAACATAAAACCACCTCTGTTATTTTAATTAACTACCACAATCCAGTCTCTGTTTTTCTTTTTAAATTTATGTAGAGGTTTAGCTATAAGGGCTGATGCTCTGATGAGACCTGACCGCTCACACTACACGCAGTATTGCGACGTCTGTACTCTGTACTCTGCTTGCATTTCACTTCCAGTTCTGTGTTCACATAGACACAATGAGGGAAACCCCAGTGAGGCTGAGGTGAGTCGGCCTGTGGCTCTGCTTCAACAGTGAAACACCCTTATGAGGGGTGATGGGAATTTCAAACAGGTTTGATTTTCATCCAACCATACTATTGCTGATCAGGAGCTGGTGGTGAGGGGTTAATCGGTGCTCATTACCGCATGTACAGTTGTACATACACTCACCATGGGTATGACTGTCATATTCATTTTAAGCTTTTAATGATATATTTGAACCGTTCTTTTTTCAAGGCAGAGTGTTTACATGACACACAACTTCATTCATTCATTCATTCATTCATTCCAAACCGCTTTATCCCAACTGGGGTCACGGGGGGACCAGAGCCTATCCCGGGAACTGACGGGCGCAACCCTGGGCAGGCGCCAACACACTGCAGGGCACACACACACTCACATTCACACATTACAGGGCCAATTTAGAGTCACCAATTAACCTACATTACATGTCTTTGGACTATGGGAGGAATCCGGAGCACCTGAAGAAAACCCACACAAACACAGGCAGAGCATGCAAACTCCACATAGAAAGACCCTACGGCTGTCCCCGGGGTTCGAGCCCAGGACCTTCTCACTGTGGACTAAGAGGGTGCCGACCAAGAAAGAAGCCCCTGCTTCAAGATCGACACCTTCAAGCTCGACTAAAATTTGCAGCTGCCCACATAGACAAGCCACAGTCTTTCTGGAGGAAAATGTTATGGTCAGATGAGACAAAGACTGAGCTATTTGGCCACAACAACAAGATGTACGTTTGGTACCAACTGTCAAACATGGTGGTGGAAGTGTGATGCTCTGGGGCTGTTTCGCTGCCAGTGACACTGGTGCATTGCACAAGGTGGACGGAATAAGAAAGAAGGAGAACTACCTCCAAATTCTTGAACTCCACCTCATATCAACAGCTAGACGGTTGAAACTTGGACACAGTTGGGTGTTCCAACAAGATAATGATCCCAAACACACATCAGAACTGGTTATGGAATGGATAAAGCAGGCTAACATTAAGCATCTGGAATGGCCTTGTCAAAGCCCCGACCTCGACCCTCTTGAAAATTTGTGGACTATGCTTAAAAGCAGGTCCATGCAAGGAAACCAACCAATTTAAATGAACTGTACCAGTACTGTCAAGAGGAGTGGTCAAATATCCAGCCAGAATTAGGCCAGAAAGCAAATTGCAAAAATCACAGTGTAAGCCCAGCATAAGGATGGGGTCAAGCCCAATCGCTGATAAAACAACCCCCATTGGAACACCTGAGATCAGTGATTTGGATTAGTCCCAATATTTTGGGCAGTGTAGTGTATGCTAACCCACTAAATTAAAATCATGCATTTGTGAAAAATGCGTAGACACTTTTTAAAAAATAATATAACATTAATAACTGAAGACTCATGAATTATTTCTCAAATACACTTGAAATGTAAATGTAAGTTTATCCTACACAAAAAACTTAGTGACAGTGACACAGGGAAAGTTGCACTGACACTAGATTTTTGCCACAACTGGCTCAGCTTTAAAGAATAATTTTAGTATTTTAAAAACAGTTCTAAAAGAAACTGGCAGATGAACTGGCTGCTTTTAACACGGCTGTGTTTTGTATATCACATCATGTTAACAGCAGTGCTGTAGGGCACCTGGTGACCGTTTGCCTAATTTCTTTACAAGATCAGATTCTGCTGTGTGCTCTTCTGTCTGTTAGGGAAATGTAGTGTATAGATGAGCTTTAACAAGCATTAAACATCTGCTGCATGAGGTATTTAAAACCTTCACCACAAGCGAGCTGCACCAGGAACACCAGGTGAGTTACAGGTAAGATGGTGCTTTTGGCACGTTTTATATATTGACTATATTTAATGTTAGCATTGTGAAGTACTATTTTATATACATGACGAAACTGAAGAATTTTAGACAGCCGACATCAACAACTTTAGTTGAAAGGTTCTAATTTGGATTTCTGATTCTGAAACAAGAATTTGGGAAAATCGATTTTGATGCTGCGTTCCATTTGCCACTGGATCTGAGATTCGGTTGATGAGATCCGCTAAAAATACAGTGAAAAGCAAACTGGATGCAGTACATTTTCCACAGGAGAGTTGAACTCAGACAGGTTTTTATACCTTTTTATCAGAGTTTTCTGTCTCGAGTTACTGATCCTGTTTGCTTTTCTCTTTGGCTAACTAGGCTAGTCATTTGTTTTTATCAACATCAACCAGCCAATTTTGCATCAGCACTTGAAATGGCACATAACGCAATATTTCATGTATAACATGACCGTGGCAACACATCTGTCGACTACAACACTGATTTCTGTACAAAGCTGATTGAGTTAGACACAAACAACACTAAAGTGCTAAAAATGTAAAAACATTGGAGCATTTATTACAGTCTTTACACTCTTTAGCCATCTTGGATTCTGAACTCGGGGTTCTCTTGGTACAAACAGATTTATACTAAACGCTGCTGATTTGCTTTGTCATATTGATATCCACAACATTACATATAACTTATACATTCTCAAATATTAGGATTTTTTGGGGAGTCTTGTCTGTTTAGCGGAGCACGATGGTGGAGCTCGGCATCAGAGTTTTCACACTCATTCTTGTTCTCTTCACTCCTCCCTTCACTGCCAGGGTAATGAATAATTTGTTTTAAATGATTTCAGTCTCAGATTTCTAGTGTAAAGTAAAATCATACGTTGGTGAGAAATGTGTATACAAGACTTTTTAAGATATAATTATTATATTGTGACCTTATTAATTAGGTCTCAAATAAAATATTTTTATCGGGGAGCATCTTTAAAATCTTTAAAATGCCAAAATACCTTTCTATTTCTGCAGATATGGTAACTGAATTTGTGCATCATTGAAAGATTTCTGACTCGTTTTTCTGTTCTCTCCAGGTTTGTCGACCTGTATCAGAGGTACAGCCGTACACAGGAACAGTAAGTTATTTTTAGTGAGGTAAATTTGATCATATACAGAATAGGGGTGTTGAAATTAATCGCATAATCAATGCATCGTGATGAAGACGTGGACGATTCTGCATCGACGCAGTGGCAGACCATAATTGATTAACGGATTTTCAAACGGTAGTCCGCTGGCCTCTAGTGGTCCACAGCGGGACTGCAGGTGGTCTATGACATGAAATTCACTTTCACTACTGAAATCACTTTTAAAAAATTATTCATAAAAAAAACATTTGCAGATGAATAATGAATTTAATGCAAATATCTAAAAAGTAATACAAAAAATACTCACACTGCTTAGTCTGAATGGTGGTTCCGTGGATAGAAGCAGTTGAAAACCCCTGGAATATATCATCATGACGTTGCTTGGTGATTTTCTGGCTACAACATAAAAATACAAGTTAAAAAGAAGAACCCAGTAGCAACTATCGTTAAAAATTAATTATTAAGACAATTCTTCTATTCATTTTGTAATTTTGCTCCATGCAACTCATTTAATTCAATTTTATCTACATAGCGCTCTTAACAAAATTATGGTCACAAAATTCTTTACATATAACCGACCCAAACCCCCAGCAAGCAAGCAGTGGCAAGGAAAAGCTCCCTCTAGTAGGAAGAAATCTTGGGAGGAACCAAGACTCGTAAGGGGACCCCATCCTCCTCTGGGCAACCGAGTGCATGAACATTTAATACACACTAAACATTAGTTCATTTTTAAAGAAGTGAAGATATAAAAACAGTCCAAAAGACGCTTTCGAATCCCGAGTCGTTGCTGGGGTCACTTGCTAAGATCCTCTCAGCAACATTAAGCTAAAATTAGTTCAATATTAAATTGGTAATTCAGTTCAAGTCCGTAGAGTATGAAAAAGTCGCATACATTAGTGCTACTGTTTATAATCATAATGTCTACTTTTTCGGGATCATACTTTTCCACAGGATGGCTCCAACCAGACAAAATGCAATTTCTCTGCAAACAATACAGACATTTCTATGAAATGTTCAGATTTTACAGGGGAAACTCCTGAAAATTTCACTTGCATTGAATTTTAATTGATTTTAAAATAAAAACTGCTCAACTATTATATGCTGTATTTCCAAAACAACAAAGAGAAATGGACAGGAACTCATAGTTCTCAATCTCAAATTACATCTTTCATTACAAATTCCAAAGCATGTTCACTCAGTATAGTGAATATACGTGTATATATGTGATTTGCAGTTTACGTTTGGAGACCTGATTGCGTATGATCACGGTTTCACCATTGGAAACAGAAGGTGTACAACTTACATCCACTGGGCTGTGTATGTTGGACATGAGGCGGGACTGACAGCGAGAGTGGGACAGCAGGACATATTCCACATTTACGGTAATCATATTACACTAGCGCTCACATCATCACTTTAACAACAACATATCACCAAATAAGTAATGTAAATTAAATATTAAATCACAATAATCATTTAAATAGCACCTTTCAAGGAATCCAAAAACACTTTAAAAATAAATAATACCAATACTAAGTATAACCGCAAATAGCAACAAAGGGGGGGTCCAAGCACAAGTCACAAAAAGCATGCCAAAAGGGTCAGCACTATGGTCTGTGTGTGTGTCTAGAACAACAAACTGAAATGACACAAGTTAAAAACCACATAACTACATTAATCATATCAAGACATAAGCAGCTAGAATGTAGAAAGTATAAAATAAAGTGAAATGACACAGGAAAAAGAATTACATATGCGAACAGAAATGTGCGACATTGTAGTGAAGCTTCTTTTTTTTTGTTATCAGCTTTAATAAGTTGTGTTTATAAAGAAACTAACCTCTACCAGTGTTCATATAAGAATTGGGTGATTTTCTATTATTTAATGTAAATTACAAAAGCTCTGTTAGGACATCACATAAATTTATGTAGTGTTTTAATGTGTTTTTCTGTGCTTTAGTGCCAATTATAGGCAGACTATGATTACTATGATTTCTGGCCAATGGCAAGATGCAGTGTTCCTACTAACCCCCCAAAATACAGCTTTATAACGGTTTAAGCTGCACAATCCATTTTATAGGATAATAATAATAATAATAATAATAATAATAATAATAAACATAGAACATAGGCTGGCTTAGGCTGGCAAGTTTTGTTCTTCACCAGGCAGTTGGCAAGTGATTGAGGAGGTAGCTGACTGGAAGGTTTAGTGCTGAGAGGTTCTGGATAAGAAGGTCTGCTAAACGCTGTAAATGTAAAGTCTCCATGAAGTGAAGTTGGGGTTAGGGGTATTGCCCAGCGTTGGTAGTGCTGGAGGTAGGATTCAAACCTACAACCTCTTGGTCCAGAGGCAAGTATCCTGACCACTACACCACCCTTATTAGTGAGAATCGGCGAATGTGTTTCTTAAAGTGATTAAAGAGGTCTGCAATACAGATTTGTCTCATTTCTGAAGAGAATATTTCCTTATGTGCAGGACCTATACGGAGGCCTCCCTTTTCAGGATGCACATTCGGTAACCTGACCGGCCCCGGAGAGGCCAGAGTGTTTAATTACCTGGACGGCATCGCAATCCAACGAAAACGCCCAGCTGAGGTCGTCCAAAAGATTAATTCGATGCACAACAATTGTGGGGCATGGAATCCGTTCACAAACAACTGTGAACACATCGCTACGGAAGTGCGTTACACGCAGCGCTACTTTCAACAGGTACGACAGCACTCGCCTCAGGGCTGGGCGTCATTCAAAAATGTTACAAAAAACGATATCTTGTTTTCGATACAGGGTTCTGAACCATACTATTTGTTACTCCCACAATAGCAATATGTTTTAAAATGAATACTTTTATTAATTATTAATGCAATTACTTAAAAAAAAATTAGGTTTTAATATCAATTTCACCAAAAAAAAAAAAATACAGTAAATATTTTGTAGTTACAGTTTTCCTTTTTTAACTCACAGGTTTGTGGTCATCATTCACCCATTTGTTTCTGACAACTTTGTGATTTGGTACAAATCTTACGTTTGCTAGAAAACTAAGTAGAAATTTTTGCATATAACGTCCGTGTGTTTGTGTGTGCAGCCGGGAGCCATGGCCGCTGTTCTGACTGGCTAACACCGAGTCCTGGATGAAGCTTATTGAAATTCCGGATGAAGCCTCAGTTCACCACTTTGCTTCCCACCGACTACGTCTTCTTGTTACAAATCTTCCACAAAACGTAATAAAAATGCATGCATCAGATTTGCGGCCTGTAGTGTTGAAACCTTTTTTTAGACTGGTAGACTGGTTCTGTAATGCTGACATCAAGTTCTACTTTCATTTCAATTTCTAGATCAAATTGTAGTTATCAGGTGATTCTAAAATTTTAGATTAAGAAAATATTACGTTGTTTTTACTGCAAATGTCCATATGCAAAATGCATTCATTTCGAACTGAATCACCAAATGTATGACATTAACAGCAGCATTGAATTGCTGAAAGTAGCAAGTTTACAATACCCTTTTTTATCTAGACAAAAACAATTAAATGTGTGGTACTGGAAAAAAAAATAAATGTAGGCTAAGAAATGGTAAAAAAAATTCCATAATGAACTGCAAACGTGACTGCTAGGCTGTTGCTAGGTTGGTGCAAGATTATTATGATAATTCTTAAGGTGTTTCCAGCTGGTTTCTAATGTTGTCGCTAAAGTGTTGCCAGGTGGTTGCCAAGTGGTTGCTAAGGTGTTGCTCAGTGGTTGCTAGGTGGTTGTTAGGGTGTTGCTAGACGGTTACTAGGGTGTTGTTTGGTGGTTGCGAGGTTATTATAGCGGCTGTTAAGGTGTTGCCAGGTGTTTGCTAAGGTGTTTGCTAGATTATTAGAGTGGTTACTAAGGTGTTGCTAGGTTATTGTAGTGGTTGCTATGGTGTTGGTAGGTAGGTGCAAGGTTATGATAATTTCTAATGTGGTTGCTAAGGTGTTGCTAGGTTATTAAAGTGGTTGCTAAGGTGTTTGTGTCTAACTTGGTCAGCTATGTACATAATACAGTGGTGTTGTAGCGGATAGACGTGTTGCTAGGCTCATGTCATACGTGAAATACCGCATTATGTGTCGTTTATCAAGTGGCGATGCTAAACTGTCTGGTCAATGTTGCTGAAAACAAATGACTAGCCTGTTAGCCGAACAGAAAGGTGAACAGGATCAGCAACTCGAAACAGAAAACTCAGATAAAAAATGTAGATGTGTTAGCGTTAATACAAGCCTAGCCTCTTCAGGTCAACTCTCCTGTGGCAAACGGAATGGATCCAACACGGTTTTCACTGACGTCATCTTGAAGAACTTCAGACAGTGTTTGAAGTCAGGAAGAGACTCAGCGGTTGTGATGGCAGGAGGAAGTTGGTTCCACCACTGGTGCAGGTCATCCTTTTCTTTTGGGTATGGGTGGTTGGAGACGAGCAGCACTTGAAGCTCTAAAAAGAACGAGAAGTGACACGCTGCTTGATCAGTGCTGATGCGAGTGGACACGGGGAGCCAGAGCAGGTTCTTTAGTAGAGGTGTGGTATGGAGAATTCAGAAACATTGAAGATGAGTCTCACAGCTGTGTTCTGGACCAGTCGAAGTGGTCTAGTTGCCTTCAGTGGACGTCCAGCCAGTAGAGTTGCAGTAGTCCAACTTAAGACTTAAAACAGAAGGCGCGTGCCATGTAAAATCCCAACTCAGACTTTGGACTTGGCTGGCACAAGGGCTACCGTTCCACTAGCATACAATAAACATGTCATCAAATATCGATTGGAAATTTTGGGCACATCTAAACATCAGTCCAATACCAATGACTTTCAAAGTCCAATTCCATTATCACCGTGCATCCCTAGTCTTAACTTTACACAAGTTTGCAACTCCATCTCAAAAGAAGACTTCCAGACTTTACTATGAACTTTTTAATGAGAAATACAACGAGTCAAAATGAGAAACGACCTTCATGGTGCCGCTCAACACTTCAACACGGCTTTTTGATGGATTGTCTGGAACAAATCAAAAAGAAGGAAAATAACTAAAGATAACGGGGCAAGAAGAAAGGACGGACAGGGACACATTGGCTGTAACATGTTTAAAAAGTTATATACAAAACACGTTAAACTTTTCTCCAGGACGTAACAACCCTTTAATTTAATATCAGACACAAATCTGATGAAGACGAGCATCACAAGAGTTCATCTAAATAATGTCACACACACTGTACAGTTCGCACCATGGTTTTGGAATATCGTGATATCGGCGTAGAAGTCGTGGATGTGATAAAAGAGGTCTCCAAAATAAAGAGACTCAAATGTATGCCGATTCTGTTAAAATAAAAAGTAAAGAAAATGTACTTGTGGAAGTGTTGGCACTTAAGTCTCTTTTTCAGGTCACGGTTAGCATCTCTAGTGTTTGTCAGCTGTCTAAGACTCTCGAAATTTTTATCAGGTAAGAAGTTGTAATTAAAATTTCAACTCCAAAAATCTCATATTCGGTAGATGTTTACCACTGCCTTCTTTAATTTCCCCTTTTTTTAATGGCAGTTATCTTTGCCAGAACAGCAAGAGAGCAAAAAGGATATCAATAAATAAAAAAAAAAAACCTTTTGATTTTCATTATCAAATGAAATTTTCTTCAGCAAAAAGTGTAGCAAATGTACCTCCAATAAACCTCATGATATTTGGTAGAAGTTAAGTGCTGTTGCAGCCAAAAGGTTTAAAGTTTAAACAAAATAAACGTCATCGTGGAATGACAGGAATGACAAAAACTAAATTTTCTTTTGAAACAATCCACTTTTTCTGAAACATGAAATTATCAACCAGTTATTGTTCATATGGTTAATTAATAATGTAAGCAAAAAATAACTGAATTTTTCAAAGGTTTTCGTCCGAATTGTCATAAAATGTAGAGTACTACATTGGTACTGCTTAACTTCCAACAACCGTCACTGCAGACAAAAGTAAAGTTTTTTGGATATTTTCAATTTAAGCCTTATTTATGTCTTCAAATGTAATTGTCATAGCTATAAATACCATATTACATTTTACAAGTAAATTAATGATACAAATAAACGATCCTTCTTCTGCAAATCCCATAAACTCTTTTAATTTCTCCTTCTGAAATAAGAAATATGCCAATTATCTTTGCCAAATGAGTGAGAGAGTGAAAGAACTGATGCATATTGCAAATAAAGAATGACTGAATTTCTAGAATTTGTTTTCTGTCCAAAAAGTGTGTTGTAGTGCAGTACTATCAAGCTGGCCAGCCTCTGAAACAACCTGGTGGTATTCAGTAGAAGTTTGATGAAAGGGGAGTTAACTTAAGCAAAGGCTTTCTTTTGGAAATGTTTGCATATCAGTGAAAACCATTTACAAGTAAAAGATAAAAAGTGTAATAAATATTGCAAATAAAAAATAATGAAGATTTTTTGTCCAAAAAATGTAGTGTGCTGCAATATGATCATATATATCATATACATCAATATCTAAGCAATTAGAGGCCAATTATCTTTATACTCATTACACCAAATGGGTGAGAGAGAAAGACCCAATGGTACCACTTTACAATATGACTCCCCTTATGAAAGGTTATAAATGATTTATAATCGGCTTGTAGACCATTTTTTATATCGCGATAAACCGGTTGTGATACATTGGTGCAGGATCAATTTTTGACCTGAGGAAGACCTTGCCAAATAGTGAGCCTGTATGAAATTATAGGTGTCCTGATACATTGATGCAGGATCACTATTTGATGTGAGTAAGACTTTGCCAAATAGTGAGCCTGTATTAAGTTATAGCTGTTATGATACATTGATGCAGGATCACTATTTGACGTGAGTATGACCTTGCCAAATAGTGAGTGTATATTAAGTTATAACAGTCATGATACACTGATGCAGGATCACTAATTGGCAAGTTTTACACTTTATAATAAGGTTCCTATTACCAGTTATAAGCATCAGCAACTCCTCAATAAAAATGTGATAAAAAATATGATGAAACATCAGGATGGATGGATGAATCATCAATTCGGACAGCAAGGTTGGTTTAGACAGATTATAACTGATAGTTGATATTTAGTTACTCATCCAAACATCAGCATCAGCAAATAATGAAGAACACTGGCACCTGAGCGTTGATGTTTTAATGGTAATAACATGTTAACAAACTGCTGATGAAGTCTGCCTGAGACGAGACAAGTTGAGATCTCGCCAAATAGTGATCCTGCATCAATGTATCACGACTGTTATAACGATGCACATTCATTATTTGGCAAGGTCTGCATCAGGTCGAATAGTGATCCTGTTTCAACATATCACGACACCAATAACCTCATGCAGGCTCACTATTTGGCAAGGTCTTCACCTGAGCAAGTAGTGATCATGCATCAACATATCATGACACCAATAACCTCATGCAGGCTCACTATTTGGCAAGGTCTACACCTGGTCAAATAGTGATCCTGAATCAACATATCACAACACCAATAACTTCATGCAGGCTCACTATTTGGCAAGGTCTTCACCTGGTCAAATAATGATCATGCATCAATGTATCACAACTGTTATAACTTGCAACAGGCTCATCATTTGGCAAGGTCTTACTCCCGTCAAACTGTGATCTCGTATCAATGTATCACAACTGTTACAACTGTTTATCGCTGATTATTAGCAATATAACATCAATAACCTTATTAACGACATGTTAATAGAACCTTTTTAAAATCGTTCCATATAAATCATTTATAACCCTTTATAAGGGGACTCTTAGTTTGAAGTACTAAAGACCTAATAAATAGTGAATTTTTAGAATATCTGAGGGATTTTCTTGTCCAAGAAAGTGTTTGTGCTGCACTATTCTCATATTGCCCAAAGCCCAGTTCTTACCTCATGAATGTAGTGTCTTTTTGCTGCCTCAAATGTATTGAGACAGTGCCAAAGTGTCATAACGACTTTTAGTCATTTTCCCAACTTAATAATAATAAAAACAACAAGCTTCATACTTTATGTCCTCTTCCTCGCCCCCCTCCTACTCCTCCTCCTCCTCCCCTCTTCTGTGCCATGATGCGGTTGTAGACGTAGAACTTGATGCTCTGCCAGTCTCGGTTCTTCAGCGCCTCGGCTTCGGCTCGGATGCAGTTCTCGCAGGCGTTTTTTCCCGGCACGCGGCGTGACGTGATGAAGAGCATCAAGTGACGCTCCACGGCCGCGATCTCCAGCTTGCTCCAGGTCTGCCTCTTCTTGTGAGCGACTCGCTTAGGAGGGTTTGGGGCGGGAAACTCACCTGCACTCAAAAATACAAAAATGCATTGAAAAAGAACTGAGAGTAACACTTCAGCATCATCATACAGTCACACTTCTGGTGAGAAGTAATACATCGCTTCACGCATTACGTTTTAACATTAAGTCACAGCACTTACGATATTTAAAGCATTTTATGCTTGCGTATTGACTACAGTAGGTGCGACAGGTCAGATGTACAGTGGTTTACAGTACTTTTGTAGTGCATATCCATTGCACGCATAATCTACTTAAGGCACATTCATGTCATGACTTCCTTCACATTATGTAATCTACTCGGGTAAATTCTGTGATTTACTGAATGAACTACAAGCTCATTATTGAAAGCAAATGATATAATTAACATTATTGATACGCTATTTGCCCTGTGGTGTGTTGGCGCCTGCCCAGGGTTGTTCCCTGCCTGTACCTGCAAGTTCCCGGGATAGGCTCCTGTTCCCCCGCGACCCCAGTTGGGATTAAGCGGTTGAGATAATGACTGACTGACTGATATGCTACTAACAAATAAATATCCTATTAATATTTGTGCCTTTAATGTCCATTAAGGCTGTCATTATCTATTTTGGCCACAAGGGGGGGGGGTCTCCATTAAGGCTGTCATTTCAGAAAATGGCCAGAAGGGGCGCCACCATTAAGGTTATAATTAGGGATGCACCGATCGATCAGCCAGCGATCGCAATCGGCCGATTTTTGGCCTGATCAGTGATCGGCCGCTCACTCGCACGTATTCCCGATTTCACACCGATCTTGCGCATGCGCATTACTTGCAGCACAGCCACGCGCGCATTCAGGCAGCGTTCACATGTACGCTCAACGGAGGCGTTTCTGATTCACTTTGAATAGGGTGACATCGTGCGGCGCCGAAATGAATTTTGGATGTGTGAGTATGACGTCACGTCAACGCCAAAACTAGAGCGCGAAAATGGCTTGCCGCAAAAAATTCGCGGGCGTAAATTTCAAAGTCGCGAGTGCAAATGTGAAACTCGAGAGCACAAAATTAACAATCGAGTGCGCGGTTGTGATCATATTGCGCGCAAACTGTATTTTTCCTCTCGCGAATGTCTTTTTTTTCCTCTCGATGTGTTAAATGTCCTCGCGCGCGAATCAGATTACTGATGAGCGGCTTTTTTTGCTCGAGTGAGAATTTTGCGCGCACGGTTTGAAAGGGGGCGGGTTTTGGCACTTTGGGGGTGGGTTTTTGGCAGAGAATCCTATTGGCCGATGGCTCCTGGTCTTCTGGTCTTTTTACAGAAAAACCAAAGATGACGTAGAAAGAGGAACGGCGACAGGTAGATTAAACACAAGTTATAGTTTATCAACCTTATAATAATAATAATAATTTAATAGGTCTTAAATGTTTAATAAGCACGCAATCAATGGCTCCTCTTGCCCACTTGTCTGTCCCCAATTAAAGATAAACACAGATGCACAAGTCAATCACAAGAAGATCACTAGATGATCAGCCGTTTTCCATAGTTGAGGATACAGGCTTCAGAAATCTGATAAATCACCTCTGCCCAAAAAACACAATGCCAAGTAGGCGTTACTTTTCGGACGTCAAGTTACCGGAGTTCTTACATTTTACGAGTTACATTTTATTTATTTAAATTTGTAAAGAAAACTTGTTATGAAAATAAAGCATTATATTAAAGAAAATTAGATTTTTGTTTGTATTTGCTGTAGAGCTGCCACTATTATATGTCACTATTATAAAAGTAACTAGTAAACAGGGAAAGTAACTACCGCGTTACATTAAAAAAGTGGAAACCCATTTTTTTGTGTTGATGTCGTCGACAACTCGCAGCAGCTCTAATTTTCTGCTATCTGGGGAAAAAATTGGTATCGGAAAAATCGGTATCGGCCGATCACACTTACAAAAAAATCAGTAATCGGAATCGGCCAAGAAAATTGCAATCGGTGCATCCCTAGTTGTAATTCCCAATTAGGGCAACAGGGGGTGTCTCCATTAAGGCAGTCATCCTCTATTTTGTCCACAAGGGGGCGTCTCCATTAAGGAGAACTGTGTTATTACTTTACTTGTGTTTAGCTCGTTTCTGGTGTGTGGTTAAGCAGTGCATAGTTTAACTGCTAGCGCAATTATAATCAGCAGAAACGTCTAGAAACAGCCTTTATTGTCGTTACAATTGAATTATTTAAAGTTTGCCTGATCTCGGTGAAGTGTGCAGTATTTGAAAGCAGTGCTGTGGATTTTAAACTCACCGGGTACTTTAACATCACTGGCCATAACTTTGGGCACCGGGCACGACCAGCTCTTTCTACCTCTACCATCGTTGAGCTCGACCTCCTCTACACGGGACAGAACACAGCATCAAGTTTAGCATTGATCAAATAAAACTGCATTGTGGGTAACAAAGATATTTTGAGGGTGACTTGCATGTAGCCATGTGCAGAAAGTGGCTCACGAAGGGACATGTGACACAAACAACAAATTCCAACGAGGGAACCTTAATAGCAACATGCAAGTACACATTCAGCAGATGGAAGACAAAGCTTGAACAAAACAGAAGGAGCATCAACATCAGCATGCGAAGCTTAAAACACAAATGGGCGCACAGTAAAAGTTCAGGTCGGCACTGTGGTTATGTTGCGTCGCGGCGAATGAGTGAGCAGAAAAGAGTGCAAACAGAGAAGAAGAGAAACAAAAAAGGGAGATGTGACAAGTACCATCGGGTTGGATAGTGATGTCGGCGAAGTTCTTGCCCATGTAATCCATTAACCGCCCTTGTTCCATCGCTGTGAGAACTTTGTAGACCTTGGCCAGCTGCAGCGCCCTTTCCGGAAGGGGGTAGTACTCCTCGTGGACTATTAGCTCGTGCCCCAGGAAGTTGGCCAGCTGTTTTATTTCAGGATCGCCAAGGTTCAGCACCGTGGACAGCGTGGCGATGCGTTTCCGAAGTACTCCACACGTCAAAATGTCGGGATCCTTGGCGCCGCAAGCTAAGGTGGCTACCCGGATGCAGTCAGAGCTACGATAGTGGGTGGTGGACAGTGGCCTGGCGAAGACGTAAATGTTGTCCGTTTGGACGCCGCATACCTCTCTCTTGTCGGCCAACAACTGCAAGGCGCGCAACATTTTAAGGGTCAGCAGAATGGGCACTTGCCTGGTTTCTTCTCGCCTGACAACTATTTTGTAGAAATGTCTGCAGAACTGCTTCTCCACTCTGGTCAGGGCCCAGTCTATGTCGATGGGGGGATCGGTGGTGTCCCTGGACAAAAAGGTGTTCAGGGTCATGCTCGACACTTCTGCTTCCCTACTGCGATTGAACAGGACCACTTGAGTTAAAGATACTTTGGCCAGGTGGGACCAGTGCTTGGTGGAGGGATCGGAGGTCAGTTTTGCCATGCACTCATCTTGCGTCTTGTTGAGGAAGGCGTAGAGCTTCATCACGTCTTCGGTGAAGTCCAACAACGTGGGCTTCTTCCACTTGTTCCGCTCGGTATTTTTGGACACAGTTGCACACAGCATATCAATCCATCTCTCCTCATGAATTTTCTGGAAGTCTTGCAGTTTCCTTACTAAGCTACGATCTTTTGGCGTCACAACTTGAGTCCGTACGAGCCTGCTGAGCTGCACGAGCCAGAACGCGAGCTTCTTGGCGAGGGATGGAATTCTGTAAGTGTTAGTCTCATGGTTGTACTTGCACGCATGCCTCACGGCTTCCACCGCCTGCATGCAGTTGTACGGGTCGATGAAATCTTCTAATTTCTTAAGCGATGCCACTTTCCTGCCGCTGATCAGCAGCTTACCCAGATCTCGTAACTTTTGCCGGATGAATCCCTGGCTCTTGGGTGAAGTTCCGCTCTTACTGAGCCAGTATTCCCCCATCTGGATGATGCACTTATCCTGTTTGACGGCTTCCGTGATCTCGTCTTGAACCATGACGCTCAGCGTCGTCCATAATTCAGGGCTGACGTTAGGAGGTGCGGGTTGTGCGGCAGCACACAGGGACAGGGCTCGGTTCTTCCCGGGTTTCGGGACGTGGTCTTTAGGGCTTAGTTTACACACTTTCATGTGCCTTGACAAGACCTTTTTTGTAAGCAGTCCTTGACAATGTACGCAGTGCATGAAGTCGCTGGGCTTGACGACACCTGAAGGACGTTTGTAGGGGATCAGGTCGCCTTTGCCTAACTTTAACACGGCGATGTTGTGCTTGTAGTTCCCTCGGTGTCGAATCTCGTCCAAATGCAGCCGTCGTTCCTTCGACCTTTTAGGGAAACTGCAGGCTTTGACCACTTCTTCCTCTTTGGAATGCACATGCTCCAGGTGCCTCGCCATTTTGCCAAAAGGTTTCGAGCAGAAAAAGCAGTAATGCTTCTTGTTGTACAGTCTCTTGCCATCTGACTTTTTCTGACTTGGGCTTATGGACACCGTTCCTTTGGACTTAACGGCCGCTTGGACTGTCCTTTTCCTGCCTCTACAAGGCTTTGGCCTCAGAAAACTCGAGCTTGGTTTTGGAGACTCACTCTTCTCTGAAACGCTCTCATTGTATTCGTCAGAAGAATCGGAAGAAAGTTCTTTACCGCTATCCAAGGCGGAACCCGAGAGCTCGTTTGAATCGTCGGAAAATAATTCCTCCAGCTGGAAATTAACGACAGAATCAATAACAGCATTTAGAGACGTGGGAAATTTGTGCTTGACAAACGTTCCCTCAGAAAAACCTTCACTGGTCTCACAATTTGATTTGATTTGATACGATATCTCAACATGTCACGATGCAGCCCATTAATTTTTCTACATTACGTCAGATTCCTTGCAGATTGGGTAGCCATAGTTATTACCGGGATGTTCGTTTTAACTTGAATTTTTAATGCCGTAGCCAGAAAATCACCAAACAATGTCATAATATAATTCAGGGGTTTTCAACTGCTTCTGCCCTAGGCTCTACCACTCACAATAAGCAGTGTGAGTGTTGGAGGGAGTATTTTTTGTGTGACTTTATAGATATTTGCATGAAATTAATTATTCATAACGAATCATTTGGAAATGTTTTATTAAAAACAACAAAGGAATAATTTTAAAAAAGTGATTTCAGTAGTGAAAGTGGATTGCATGTCACGGACCACCTGCAAGGCCACCGCGGACCACTAAGTAGCAGCAGACTCCCGTTTGAAAACCTCCTTTATAATAGATTATGGTCTGCCACTGCATCGATGCAGATTCGTTCACGTCTGCATTGTGACCCCTACTTTACATGGCAACTTACAATGCTTCGTCTGGTCTTCCTCAGTCTCGACGTACAAATGTCATCATCACTATCTTCAGATGAGTAAATTTGTGAGCCTGAACACGGAATAGGATCATCTTTCTCGTTCTACAAAACAAAAATCAAATATTACAGCTTTAAATACTACACACATCTTAAAACATCAATGTATCAAGAAATCAGTGCTTTTCATAATTTTAAATGTTTGCCAACAACAATAAACTGAAGGAACAACATCGGTTTCGTACAATTATGTTTAAAATAATACTTTACATCCACTTTAACAAGCAGCCTATGTTAATAATTTTATACATTATCATTTTTATCGTAAAAGATCTCAAAGCAAACATACCTCCTTGATGGTTGGTTCAGAACTAGCAGGGTTGTGGTTGTTGTCTGATGGAGATTTTTGGCACGGTGGTAAGCTGCCTGTTGGAGTCATCTCAGCTGCTATAACCTTCTCTGTAACCTGTTGTTGGTAATAATAATAATGTTTACTCATATAGCAATTTTTATACAAAGCAATTACAGTTTAAATAAGACAAACATAAAAACATATTCGAATACAATAAAACAAGACAGAATGAGAGGAAAAAAATGGGACAAAATGATTAGGAACAACAAAAAAATGTAAAGCATATTTTTAAAAGAGAAAACATGGTGATTTAATGAGTTAAAAAAAATAGTAGTAAAAGCAAAAGTTTTTGAGGTTCGTGCAGTAAGTCGCAGTAAGACTTCAGGGTTAGTAGGAACGGTACGCATCTCGTCATAGGCCGAGGAGCGTAGCTTACAAGTGGCCCTAAACACGTTTTGACCTCTAGGTAGGGCTGCTCGATTATGAAAAAAAACAATCACGATTAATTTGGTCGATCTTGAAATCACGATTATTTAACTTTACCCGCTCAGACTGTACACCGCCACCGGAACACACACATGCGTTTAGTCTTCGGAAGGTGCGTTAGTGTGTGTGCCTGTGTCATTCGGAATGCAAGACAAAACATGAGTATACCTGCAGAGCGTAATGTGGCAAAATAATTCTATTTTTTGTCGATTACATTATTTTTGTGATTGTTTGGAGCCAAAATTGAAATTGAAATAAAAATTTGATTAATTGCACAGCCTTACCTCTAGGGGTGCTAAAAATGCTTAATAAGATTATGCAGTTTGATTCTCTGAGGAGCTAATTACACAGTTCCTCTTATACAGTGACTTTTGCGAACTCCTTCTAGGCTGACTGGCTGATTAGAGCAAGTGTGGTGTCAAATGAATCTGCGGACTTGTCCTAATGTTATTACAGAGCTTTTTGCTTTTTTTTGTTGCTAATTCTGACTTATGATTCATTGACTCCTTTCTTGGACACTTGCTGCATCACCTGCTTTTGTGGTGCTTTTTGCGACTTTTGCTTGGACCCCACTGTTGCCGCTTGTGGCTATATTTTATGTTGTGTTTATTTTTACGAATAGTGAAGTATCGTGGCAAAACAAGCATTAACCTGTGGATGTAGTTTTTCTCTGTATCTAGTAGTGTAAAAAATTACTATATATAAGCACGAATTTGCTTATAGCTTAGGCACTTTTAATCAGACGTAGCTACTTAGTTGCTACTCAATCACCACAATAGTATGGAATAAAAGTGGAATAAATGAAAAAATCCACACTCTACCTGCTGAGCGGCTATTTTCGCACCGCCGGCACAGCATTCTGCAGCAGGTTTCCACACGGCCACTGGGTACGATTCCACACTATTTACCACCACAGGGGCATTAAACTCCATCATCTACGAACACATTAACCAGAGTTATGAGATTAGTTATGAACCATTTCAGCTCTCGAGTGGGCGAACATTACGACGTATTACATGATGGGATGAATTCCCGAATAAAATGGTTAATTCCAAATAAAATTAATGCACACTTTTTAACTGACAAAACAAAATATGCACCTGTAGCGTACAAATAAATGACAAGAAACTATCGACTGTGATATAAAGGTTTGCTTATGTAAATACATGCATATCATCAAGACTCATGTTACCTGCTGTGGCTTTGAGCAGATAACACCATACTCCAGCGGAGGTTTCCACTGCGCCGTCGGATACGAGTCCTGGACGTTAACCTCGGCAGGAATGTGACACTCCATCATCTGTAAAGACATTTTACACGTTAAACTCCACAAATACAGTGGCAAGAAAAAGTATGTGAAAGCTTTGAAATGATGTGAAATGATTTCCTCACTAGTTGAGCATTAAGTGTGATCTGATCTTCGTCTAAATAACAAGAACAAACACAATCTCTTTTTTTAAATAGCTGCAGGTGATGTGTTGGTATAAACTTTGTTACCTTTTCCATGATTCCTGATGAGGGTGAAGGAGAAACTACACAATGGTGTTAGTCCTACAAACCCCCTTTATCTGGAAGAAAGAGAAGAGAGAGATAAGCAAGTACAACATTAAGTGACGTGTATTGCCATGGTTCTACAAGACAAATTAAAATAGAATTTCTAAAGCAAATTTCAGAAAATTTAAATAAATCTTTCAGAAACTGACCTTGAAGAAACTAAGAATAAAGAGTATCAATTTATATGTAAAGAAAGAGAGAAACAAAAAAATATCTTCCTAAATAATTATTTATACTGTTCATATCCATATGGCGTACAGTGGAAAAAATATTTATTTACACTATGAACAGTAACGTACAAGTGGCGCATGGTAGAATAAATATTTATACTAATAAAGAGTGAGTGTACATGTGGCGGACAGTAGTATAGATATTTATATTAGAGGTTGACCGATATTGTTTTTCCAGGGCTGATATCGATATTGATTATTGCTAATCTAGTTAACAGGGCTAATAACCGATATGCAAAATAAAAAAAGAAAATCTTAAAATTTTGAATTTTACAGACACCAAGCTCAGCTGAAACTCCTCATTCTCGGGGCTTCACGCTGCGCTCGTGTGTGAGTGTGGTGTGAGTGACAAAAAGGCTTAAGCGTTGATTGGCTTCTTCCTCGTGTTGTAAATTGCGCTTCGGGGACTGCTGGGGGCGGGACATTAAATGAAGCAGCGAGGCGAGAGCAAACAGAGAGAAGAGACGGCACAGTGGCGCACCTTGGAATTACTTAATCAGGGTTGCCAACTCTCATACATCTGGCGTGACATTAAGCATCAATCTCATGCTCAAGCAAGAAATCTCACGCCAAATCTAACCATTACCATATATTTTTTAAATTGTTACCTCATATGCTGAGTTGATCACTAGACAAGAAAATTATTTCCGAATCACTAGAAACAAGCTCTAGTTGTGGGCTCTAAATTCCTAACTAGACCACTGCATTCACTGGCTGCAGGTAATCTGTCTTGTGCGTTATCTATGCATTTTTCTCAGATTGTTGATTTGTTGAAAATATTTGCCGCCATTACATCACTTACGTCCGTCTGTTTATCCATCATCTTTGGTATAAAGTTGTTCAGAGCCAGAGGGACATAGGTGAAGGTTTGGTGTAAAAATCAACGATTATTACAGTAGGAAAAATATTTATTTCTTAAAACAATTCTGTGTAGTAACAATATAGATACGTACTCAACTGGTTAGAGTTAGGCTAACACTAGGCTAACCCCCTCAACGCTTGGACATCTGAAAATCTCACTCCTGCCAGCTGACCAAAGTTGGCAACCCTGCTTAATATCGGTGATGGCTTACAATTAAACACAGATTCCGATAATCAGAAAAATGCCTAAAATCGGCCCCCGATAGTCAGCCCGGACAATAATAGGTAAACCATTAATTTATAATGCACTGTAAACAGTAACAGCACATGTGGCATACACTCGTATAAATATACTACAAAATGTAACAGTACATACAGTGTATAGTAGTATATACAGTAGTATAAATCTTCATTTATACTAAAAACAGTGAGGGTACATTGTATCAATATATAGTATAAAATTTATATAGTAATATAGTTTGTAAGTTATATAGTAATATAATTCAGTTTTATTTATATAGCGCCCTTTACAGCAGACATTGCCAAAAAGCGCTTTACATACTGTACAACCGGCACAAACACCCTGTACATTGAGTATATAGTAGTATCTTCTGTAACTTATACAGTAGAATAAATCTTTATTTATACTTTAAACAGTAACTGTATATATCACGCACATGTACAGTTACTGATTATAATATAAAGATTTGTTTCTACTCTTAAGTATAGCCACGTTCCTGAATAAAGATTTATACTATAAACAGTAATAGTAAACAAAGAATATGTTACGACAGAAAACTAGGTATTAAAACTGTCAAGTGGACTGCGCGCGGACCGCTTCATTAACTAATTAAGGCCACGTGAACATCGTTAATTTGAATGGCTTTTGATCAACAAACGGACGTGGCTTTAAGAAAAAGCGCGTGTTTATCCGGAGTGGGTAAATATCTGGTGTGTGCGTGTTATCGCCAGCAGGTGTGTGTGTGTGTGTGTGTGTGTGTGTGTGTGTGTATGTGTGTGTGTGTGTGTGTGTGCGTGGTGTAATTAAAGTGTAATTAAAAGTGGGTAATTGATGATTGCGGCTGCGTGAGTCTCGCGCTTCCCGCCCTAACGCTTAGCGCGCGCGCCACTTTAGCGCGTCACGTGCACGCTGCGCCTTTCACCTGCAAAACAAGACGTTCACCCTCTCACCTGTTCACCCCTTCACCTTCACGTCGTCCATCAGACCTGCAGCGTGAACATCTCCAGCAGAAGGAGGAGGAGGAGGAGGAGGAGGAGATGGAGGAAAAATCACTTCCGCGCCACACTTCCTCTACTGCACGCGCCGCGGAAACGGGAACGCGCACTGACGCCACCTGCTGGAGACAGAGAGAGAGAGAGAGAGAGAGAGAGAGAGAGAGAGAGAGAGATGGGGAAGAGAGATGGGGAAGAGAGAGAATGATGGAGGGAGAGGAAGAGAGAAAAAGAGATGGAGAGAAAGTGAATTATTTTACTGCGGGAGAAGATGGGATGATGGACAGAGCTGCTGTGGTCAGTGTTGAAAGGTTTTTTGGTATTTTTTATTTTTCCCAAGAAAAACAGCACAGCAGACAGGAGCAGACTTTTGAGAAGGGTTTGGGAAAGAAAGGGAGAAAAGAAATGATAAAAAAGAGAAGGGAGTGTGAAGATGAGAAGAAAGAAAGGAAAACATAAAAGCCGTCATCAATAGGTTTAATTAAGAACAGTTTAGTAAAGAAAAAAAGGACTTCACTGTATCATCTCATACTGCAGCTTAAATACTAAATGAAAAATGGGGAGGGGGGATAGATGAAAAGTAAAGAAAGAAGCAGAAAGTGAGAAGAGGAACAAAAGAGGGAGGGAGACAAAGAGAAAAGGATACAAAAAGAGAGAAGGAGATACAATAAAAGAAAGAAAGAAAAGGAGAGAGAACAAGAGACAGAAAGAGGGAGAAAAAAACTAGAGAAAAAAAGATGCAGAGGAAAAAAGACAGATGAAAAGGAATGAATGAAAAAGAAAGTGAGAAAAAGAAAGAAAGAGGGAGGACAAAGAGAAAAAGACAAAAAGGGAAATGGAGAACAAAAATGAAAGAAAGAAAGAAAAAAGGAAGAAAGGGAGCGAGAATAAATATAGGGAAAGACAAGAGGAAAGAGACAGAAAGGGAGAGGGAGAAAAGAGAACAAGAGAAAGAAGGGCAGAAACAGAGAGAGAAGGAAAAAACGTGAAAAAAGGGGTGGAAAAAGTAAGAAGGGGGAGAAACAAAGAGAAGAAGAGACAAAGAGAGGGAGAAAAATAATAGAACAAAGGAAAGAAAGAAGAAAGGAAGAAAAAGAGAGAGAGCGACAGAGCGACAGCGAGAGGGAGAACAAAGACGGAGAAGGACAAAAAGGAATAAGCAAAATAAACAGAAGGAATTTCAAAACGAAAGAAAGAAAAGTGGAGAGAGACAAAAAGGTAAGATAGAAAAAGAAAGAATATGAGAAACAAAGAACGAAAGAGAATAAAAAAAAACGTGTGTGTGTGTGCGTGCAGTGTATTTAGTGCATGAAGTGACTGGACTCTCTCTTGTATGATTCCTCCTGCATCTCTTCACACCATTACTGTGCATCAGCTTCTAACGTGTAATTGAAGTGTAAATCATCTCATTCCATCATCAGATTGTACATTATCAAATCAACATCTGGATTAAAACATGTTAGAGGCGTAAACCCTGCAGCATCAACAGATTTAGGAACATTAACAGATACAATTAGACTAGGATACTGCTGAACACATCACACCCACAATCTCCACATAACACACAACTCGTCTTCTTGTTGCTGCTTCTGCTGTCGTACTGGAAACATGCGTGCTGCTGTTCACTAGATCAACTTCAACCATATTACACACCTGACTGGAGACCAGATCAGCCAATCAGCTTCCTCCAAGCCTGTGATTGGCTGCTGTTTTGCTACATTTATAACACAGTAGCAAGTGGAGCGAGTGTGAAGGTGGAGTTGAGCGAGTACAGACGTCGGAATTTGCTGCTGAAAGTTACACTGCATGAGAGCTTATCACCTCGATAAGAAATATCATCACCTTTTATATATCGCGATATCTCATAGTCCAATGGTTTTAAATTTGAGTTTGATCTTCAGAGTAACAAAATCTATGCACTCTTATAAATTCCAGTAACCAAAAGTATTAATGTTAAGGAGTGTTTTACTCTCTACTACCCACAGGTGATCAAACCACGCAATAAAATATTAATATTATCCTGTCTGGCACATTCATAAATGACATTTTCGTTTTATTGTTTCAAGTATCAGACACAGACGAATCCCAAGCAAACGGCAAACATACAGTAGAAAGAACAAAACTTTAGCATGAAGAAATCCACAGAGAATAATGATGTTATTAATGAATGACGTAGAAATTAGGGATGCACGATAATATCGGACTCGTATCAGAATCAGCCAATAATTGCTTTTGTTTACGTCGTCAGCATAGTATCTCAGGAAATAGTCGGGGTTGAAGCTTAACGGCTCTCTAGGCAGTGCACATGGAGCGTCACCACACCTTATTTGACTTAGTACACTACATAGGGCTTTATTTATTGGTATTGGCAGATATACGCGCGAACAATATCGGATATCGGTATTCCTAGTAAAAATGGTTAATTTCTTAGGGTAAGGATTCAGAGCTTTTTATTGATTATCAAACACACATCTAACATCAGACATCGCTACACAGCTAACACAGACTTCAACTGTACACATCATACTGGAGCCATTTGTGGCAAAAAATCCAACAAAAAAATTAAAAATTAACATAAGTACCTCAGTGGGCCTTGTCAACGCAGCGACGGCCTGAAGACTTAAAAAAAACAAAACAAATATGAGCTGTAATTACACTAGAGGAAACAGAAAATTTAACCGCTGCGTCTGCTAGGGGTGTAACGATTCTCCAAATCCACGCTTCGATTTGGACCTCAATAGTTTTTTTTTTAGAGAATGTGTATAAAAAAAATGTGGAAAAATAATTCCATTAAATCATCAACAACATACTAGGTGTGTAACGATATACTGATCTGTATATTGTTACATTGATCGAGCATTGATACTGTAAAAACTATGTTGAAAATGTTTTTAAAAATTATAATACATGTTGTAATGTATCTTAATTTTGAACAGAAAGTTCAGTACAGTTAAAATGATACACATATATGTATATATATATATATATATATATATATATATATATATATATATAATATATATATATAAACACACACACACATATTATATATATGTATATACACACATACATATATATATGTATGTACTTCAATATATGTATTTAAAGTTTAAATGTCTGGTTGAGCTCTCAGGAGTAAATATGTTGTAATATTTAAAAGCTTTTTTGTGAATGTGTTATGAATTGAAGTGATTAAATCAGGATATGATCGTATCGATCGTTGGGCCTGACCTTAATCAAAATTTGAAATAGGCAGACGTAAAATTGTTGTCTAAATCAATACAATATCTTTACGTGATGAAGGATACCATTTACACCCCTAAAATATACGCCTCCTGGTCTCTTGAGGGCAATTTTCATTTTAAATTATTACAATTACATTGTCACGACAGAATCATTAACAAAACAAGAGCGATCGGAAAAACAAGCAAAAGTATTTAAAACAAATCAACAGGTCTAATTCGAACGACGATGACAATTCTGAGAAACGGTCTGAAGTTGTTGCAAATGGAAATAAAACCAAACTAAAATAGATTAGTTATGTACTTTTAGGGCTGTTTTACAATTAATCAATTAGTTTGTAGCGCAAAGAAAACCATATGCATAAAAGATCTCTAAAAGATTCAATCTTTAAATATTTCATTTAAAAATGTACTGAAATGTTTATTGGAGACAAAGTGACGATGTGGGCAACGTAATGCCAGAAACAACTAATCGACTAATAAAACCACTGGTAACTTGATTAATTCAAATATGAATCAATTACATTGAGTGTCTTGTAATTACATCCATATTTCATTATTACAAGATCTCATAACTATGGGAACTTTGTGTCGTAACTGTGAGATCTTTTGTCTTCACAGCAACATTACGACATCATGATCTCTGAATTACGATATACTATAATATTTTTTCTGGTCATTTCTAGACAGTATTTCGTAATTACGAGATCTTTTCTATTAATTACTCGTAATTACCAATTAATGATGTCAGAATTGAGGTCTTTTCTCGTTATTATGAAATGATGTACGAAATGATTGCGAGATACAGCATAACTGTGCGATGCAGCCGCGATATTCGATATGACGATATCACGATATTCGGTTTGGTTTGGGAATCGTTACACCCCTAGCGTCTTACAGGGCAGAGTTCCAAGAGGAGCTGAGGACTGTGGGTTGAATTTCTCAATAACAAGTTCTAAATTTGAGTATCAACACGTGTGATTACATCACCTTAACAAAAACATGAATAACAAAAACATGATTTATGGCACCGTTTATCGCACTTCTGTTATAATAATCAGTTTACACTCAACAGATCTCAGAAATGTGATGCGTAAATCCAGAAAAGATTATTGTACCATCCCTGTGGGGGAAAAGACAAAAACATAACATTGAAAGTCGTTGCAGCTAGCTTATTTTGGCCAGACTTTAAGGCGGCATCGAATAAGATTTTTCGTGGAAAAAAGTTTGCGTCTGAGATGCCGGAACTGAAAAATTAATTCGTCGTGGAAGAGTTAAGACAAACCCAACGCAGGTGAACTCGCGAGTCAGTCGGCTCTGGATGAATCGCTTGTTCCTCCTCCTCGTTCTCCACGTCGCCCCCTTGAGGTGGAGGATTTGGCATCGTGTCTTTTGGGTACGGAAGCGTATTACATTCACCAAAGGGGTAACAATAATTAGACGCCTTATCGCGTAATTACCACACAGTATCATATAAATCAACATTCTGATGCTGTAATTGGGATATTTTCATGTAATTACAAGATCTTACTTGGAATGATAAAGTCGTAATTACAAGATTTTCTCGTAATTATGAGATTATGCTGTCGTAATTTAGATCGTTTCTCATAAGAAATTATGTTATTATGTGATCATGATGCAGATGTCATGATTTACAAAATATTTTCTCATATTCACGAGAAATTACTAAATTGCTAGATCTTTTCTCATAGCTAAGAGACTCATATCTCGTTATTGTGAGATCCTTATCTCATAACGCCATCTTTTACTAGAAATATCTTTATTTCAAAATTAGAAGAAAAGATCTTGTAACTTTGAGGTCTCAGAATTGTGAGATCTTTTGTGTTCATTACAAAATTACATCACAAACTCTCTTAATTCTGATACAATATCTTGTAATATCTTTTCTGCTGATTACAATTACTTTTTTTGTAATTACAAGATCTTTTCTCCTAACTGCGAGATGGTATGTCATAATTATGAGATACAGTGTTTAATTGTTATTTTCTTCACTGAATGTAACGCGCTTCCGTATTTGGGTGTTGTTTATACTTTATGCCCTCCTCCTCCTCCTCCTCCTCCTCCTCCTCCTTCCCTCTTCTGGGCCATGATGCGGTTGTAGACGTAGAACTTGATGCTCTGCCAGTCTCGGTTCTTCAGCGCCTCGGTTTCGGACCGGATGCAGTTCTCGCAGGCGTTTTTGCCCGGCACGCGGCAAGACGTGATGAAGTCCATCAGGTGTCGCTCCACCGCCGCGATCTCCACCGCGCTCCACGTCTGCCTCTTCTTGTGAGCCATTCTTTTGGGCGGCTGAGAATCTGGGAAAAACACTGGATTGGAAAGGGAAAGGGGAGAAGACGTGAGCCGGAATAAAGGGAACACATCAAACAACTTTAAAAGTAAGGGATAAAATGGTAAAAACATTAAAAAGAAGTAATGACAAACACCGGTTAAATGACATTTAAAAAGTATTTTAACGGACTGAAGTGTTTCCTTCATATATGGGCACAACTCCAAATGATTTAAAATTGCACAGATTTATCAAAAGCTATACTCTAGATTCAAAACAGCATTAATTTCAACTAATTTGTTTTAGTAATTTTGCATGAAATAATATGTAAATTACTTTGTATTACATGCTGTATCTATATCAGGAGTTTGTACCTTTGGTTGCTGAACATTCCCAACTCTTCCGTCCTCTGTCGTCGCTGAGCTCAACCTCCTCTGCAGGAGACGGAAAACAGCAGACTAAGTACAGTAATTTAAGTCATTTTTGTTTATATACATATTATTGTATTAGAATTTTATTATATTTTATTATATAATTTTATCGTTTATTGGTATGATAGATATCGGCACGGACAATCATCCCAACCCTAGTACTTATGAACTACTGGGATAAATTATGTGCAAAGCTCAAACCTGAAAAGAACACTAAACCAACAGTTAATTTTATGTTAGACCCTATGTAAATGAGGTAGTGCACAAATGAGAGCCCAAAAATTAATTTATTAAAAGGTAACTAATTTAATCGTCGATAATCGGTGCGCCTCTAGTACGTATGGCTTTGGGACTGAACCACTGGGATAAATGGCATGCTAGGCTCAAACCTGGCCTGGTTAAGTTAGTTACCAGTGTAAGCAAGGGAGCGCAAAACAACCCCAAAAAATTTAGTAACAGCACCGGTAATTGGCAGAATAAGTACAGTAACTGAGGTACGGTAATTTTTGTGTATATACAAATGATCCGAATATCGGTTATCGGTATGATAAATATCGGCACGGACAATCATCCCACTACTAGTACATATGCGTTTGACGCTGAACTACTGGAATAAATTATGTGCGAGGCTTAAACCTGGACTAAACTAACAGTTATACTTAGACCCCAATGTAAATGAGGTAGCACAGAAACTGTGCTTTTGTGAAACGCACAATGACACCGATACAAGATCCAGCTATTTGAGTCGTTATTGGGCTAATATCGGATCAGTGCATCCCTAATTCCAACGTGGACTAAATGTGCAATGTGCACTGACATGGCATTTTTAATAAATCGAGACCCTCTGAGCGCACTAATGAGATCCAAGGATAAAAAAATGGGCACGTTAAATACCGCCCTGATAACTAGTCGATTCACGTATGCATAACCCTCAAGGCCAAGATTTTGTCGATTAGAGCTTCTGAATGTTGGGTGTGATCAATTCTCCATAAATTTCCAATATATACTGTAAGTGGCATTTTGGGCCCCGTTGGAAAATGACGGCACAGAAAAGAAAAACGAGAAAGCCAAAAAGATATAAGAGAATTCACAGTAAAACTACCGTCGGGTTGAACAGTAACGTCTGAGAAGTTCTTGCCCATGAACTCCATCATCCTTCCTTGCTCCATCGCTGTGAGAACTTTGTAAACCTTGGCCAGCTGCAGCGCCCTTTCTGGAAGAGGGTAGTACTCCTCGTGGACTATCAGCTCGTGCCCCAGGAAGTTTGCCAGCTGGCTGATTTCGGGATCGCCCAGGTTCAGCACCGTGGACAGCGTGGCGACTCGCTTCCTCAGTTTCCCGCATTTTAGGGAGTATGGATCCTTCGCTTCGCAAGCCACGGCGAACACCCGGAGCGAGTCGGAACCCCGGTAGTGGGTGGTGGACAGCGGCCTGGCGAAGACGTACATGTTGTCCTTCTGCACCCCGCACAACTCTCGCTTTTCGGTAAGAAACTGCAGGGCGTGCAGCATTTTGAGAGTCAGCAGAACCGGCACCGGGTGGCTTCCTTCGCGCCTGACGACGATTTTGTAGAAATGTCTGCAGAACTGCTTCTCCACCCTGGTCAGCGCCCAGTCTATGTCGATGGGGGGGTCGGTGGAGTCCCTGTCCAAAAATGTGTTCAAGGTCATGCTGGACACTTCCTCTTCTCGGCTGCGGTTGAACAGGACCACTTGAGTCAAAGCCACCTTGGCCAGGTCAGACCAGTGCTTGGAGGAAGGCTCGGCCGACACTTTGGCCATATACTCGTCCCGGGTCTTGTTGAGGAAGGCGTAGAGCTTCATCACGTCTTCGGTAAAGGCCAGCAAGGTCGGTTTCTTCCACTTGACCTCGGTGGGGCTCGCCGACACGGTGGTGCAGAGCAAGCTGTTCCATCGTTCCTCGTGTATCTTCTTGAAGTCGCACAGCTTCTGCCTCAAAGTGCTGCTTTTGGGGATCACTACTTCCGTCCTCACCAGTTTGCTGAGCTGCACCAGCCAGATGGCCAGCTTCTTGGCCAGGTACGGAATTCGGTAGCTGTTGGTTTCCCGGTTGTATTCGCAGGCATGTCTTACGGCTTCCACCGCCTGCATGCAGTTGTATGGGTCGATGAAGTCTTCCATTTCCCTCAGTGAGGTGACCTTCCTGCCACTGATCAGCAGCTTGCCCAGTTCTCGTAGCTTCTGCCGGATGAAGCCCTGGTTCTTGAGTGAATTTCCGCTCTTCTTGAGCCAGTAATCGGCCAGCTGAATGATGCAGTGGTCGTACTTGACGGCTTCCGTGATCTCGTCTTGAACCATGACGCTCAGCGTCGTCCATAATTCGGGGCTGACGTTAGGAGGTGCGGGTTGTGCGGCGGCGCACAGGGACAAGGCTCGGTTCTTCCCAGGTTTTGGGACGTGATCTTTAGGGCTCTGTTTACACACTTTCATGTGCCTCCACAGCACCTTTTTGGTGAACAGCCCTTGGCAATGCGCGCAGTGCATGAAGTCGCTGGGCTTGACCGCCCCTCGTGGACGTTTGTAGGGTATCAGGTCGCCTTTACCTAACTTTAACACGGTGATGTTGTGCTTGTAGTTCCCTCGGTGGCGAATCTCGTCCAAATGCAGCCGTCGCTCCTTCGACCTCTTTGGGAAACTGCAGGCTTTGACCACATCTTCCTCTTTGGAATGCACATGCTCCAGGTGCCTTGCCATTTTGCCGAAAGGTTTCGAGCAGAAAAAACAATAATGCTTCTTGTTGTACAGTCTCTTGCCATCCGACTTTCTTTGGCACGTATTGACCGATATAGTTCCTTTGGACTTGGACTTGAGGGTGTTCTTACCCCGACCGGCTTTCGGCCGCAGGGACGCGGAGACAGTTTTGGGAGACTTTTTAACCACCGGTGCGGGTTCGCTTTCGTCGCTGGTGTCGGATAGGAGGGCCTTGTCGGTGTCTGAAGCGGAGCCCAAGTGCTTGATTGAATCGTCAGAAAATAACGCTTCCAACTGAAGAAAGGGGAAAAAAAATCAATAACAGCATCGGTAACGTCATTGAGCGGCGCGGAAAATAAGCTACCATGACCTGTATTAACCCTTTATAAAATAACGTTTCACGTGGTCAGTTTATAATGTGATGGTTTTAATATAGAGGTACCTGTAGACCATCATTAAGACCTTGATATGAGTATTATCTCCTCAGACACTAAATGATGCACGTTGAAAACCTTACTATGCTCGTAGTCTTCCTCAGTCTCGCTGCACATATGTCATCATCACTGTCCTCAGAGGAATAAATTTGTGACCCTGAACAAGGAACACGCCTGTCACTCACCTCCTACAAAACAGGAAATAAAGTTGAAAGAATGGTTAAAGTATATATTATGAAAAGATATTAAAACTAAATACAGAAATTAGGGATGCATGATGATATTGGAACCGGCCAATACATTTTTAATCACCAATATCGGACCGATATTTAGATTTGCCCGATATTTTCAGCCGATACTTGATGATGCATTTATTGTACGCGAGAAAGGTAGTGCTTGTGTCAGGCATTTCCAAATTCAAGGTGGGATTATATACGGCCCGCGCCTTCCGTCTTTGGTGTTATGGTGTTATTTTATGGCAAAATTCCGAGCACGCAGTGGAACGTTCACCAGCAGAATCTCTGGTCTTTACGCTCAACTCTGCTGCACACGTGAAACATGTTTAACTACTAAACTGTGTGTTTGCTTCACTTAGTGAATATGAGCTCACACATGGGCTGTGTCCCGAGCCGTGTACTACTGCACTTAATAGTATGGTAGGTAAGGTGCTCTTATCATACTCTTCTATGTGGTAGTATGCATCTTAGGAAGTAGCCGGGGTTGTAGCTTAACGGCTCTCTACACACTAGGTAGTGCACATGGCGGGTCAACGCGCCCTATTTGACTTGGTACACTACATAGGGTGCGAAGTGACATTTTCTCAAGATGTTACAAATGCTCTGTCCCCGCTCCACTCTGCTTTCACGCTCACTTGACTTGGTGCTGTGTTAGAAATGTCAGAGTTATGGTGTTATTTTTGTGTCAAAAATCAGAATGCGCAGTGGATCTGCTGTACAAAATATCTTGTCTTTACGCGCTCCACTCTGCCTTCATCAATCATCTACGTCGGCAGATATAAGCATGAAAAACATCGGGTAACGGCATCGGCCAATAATTCCTATATCGTGCATCCCTAATAGAAATTCAAATGAAATCGATCATTACAACGAAACAGCCGTTAAAGACCCTGATATTTGTATGCATTACACAGAAAGGATTTTTTACATTCGTTTTCCTCTAGAATTTACTTCACACACGCTGCTAATATGACGTAAATACAGCAGGGGTAATGAGAATAAAAGAGGTCCTAGAACAGAACCCTGAGGTACACCACATAGAATATCAAGTGTCAAATAACTGAGACATGGCAAGTCTAAAAAATGTGGGTTATTTTACTCAGAAAGAAACTGGAAATGAAGACAGAAGCTTTTCTGTGATTTGGTATGAAAGCACTGGAGCTAATTTAACAACTGTTTATATCAGCGTGTGGAAAAACTAACCACCACTTGAACATGTACGATTTAGAAAGGTTTTAAAACGAGATTTTACCTGCTTGTTGTGTGGCTTTGAGCTGGCAGGATCACAGGCCGGATCGGGATTTTCGGCTGGGGGTTTGGACTGGCACAGCGAGAAGCTGCCGGGGGAGCTCATCTCGGCAGGGACATTAGTCTCACTTATCTGCAAATTGATGAATAAAGATATATATTCTTCCACTTCGCAAGAGGCACGTGGGAGATACTTCTATAAGAGCCACGTTTTTAACATGAGAAAACAGCAAAATGAATATCAATTAAAACAAAAAAGTGAACTATTACATTTGTTTGCACCTTAATTAGTGCTGGGAACCAATAAAAATTACATTAATTACAATTAATTGCAAGCTTAAAATAGATACAAGATATGAATGAATAAATACGTGGTAATGGAATATAGAAATGCACATTACAGAATGAGAAGAAAACAGCAGATTAATGCAATATACATAAACAGCGCATGTTAACGTTTTGACGTTCCAAGCTCTAATTTTAGTTTGTAAGCCAAGGGTTGACCTTGATTTTTCATAATGTTCTGACAGTTTACATTTATGATTTATTCCTACTGTGACTTGAACGATAAGTTGACATATTGATATGTTGAATATGCAGTGTTTTTGCACCGACGCGCCATAGTTGTAACTGAATGCACTGCAGTAAGTGCAGGGGGCAGTATCACTCCTGACACGTTTTCTTGATATGTTCTGCACATGCACAAAACATGTGAGGCAACAGTAAATCATTAATAGTAAAGACAACTTTAATTTGCATTATTTAACTAATTAATGTTTAAGTTTCAAATTAGACTTTGAATTTGAACCTTAAACTTAACGTTTATTAGTTCAATAATTCAAATTAAAGTTGTCTTTTCACTGATTTACTACTGCCAACACAAAACCAAAACTCATTACAATCGAGGTGAAACGTTCAACCAATCGTGACATTCATTTGAAGTAATATCGGCCAGCCATAATTCCTGTACATTCTGTAATGTGACATTCAGAATACGGTTGGGCGATACTTCAAATCGATGTCACGATTAATTAACTTACCTCAATTATAATTCATTAACTATTTTTAGTTTTTGTTTGTTGCAAGTTTTCCCAGTACACGGTTTTTACTGAAATTACGCCCAACTATTAAAGCTGAAGTTTTTCTAATTAAAGAGCACATACTGTATATATCAGTTCCTCTAGGATTTCACAGGCCTTTTTGAGATTGTTGCAGCCGAAAATGCCAGATTTTCAGGCAGCTTTTCTAAATAAAAAAAAATTGCAGTGAAAGTTGCAGTGTTTTTAGGCATTTTGTTGCAATAAGGTTGCGGAAAACATGATTCTTTAAGAATTAATTGAAGTGAAGGAAACAAAACCACAATTATTTTTATTAACTATTAATCATTTAGTTATTTTTGAATGTAAATTATAAAAATGTAAACGTTTTTATCACACGTTTCCTTCTAAACGTAACAAGGAAGTGAGTTCACTGACGTAAGGCTCAACGTTTTTGCAGGTTGACAATGATTGGTCAAAAATTTCGGAAAAGTTGCCGTAATTGGTGTAATGAATTCGCGGGGATTGGCTGAATTTGCGTTAATAGCTGTGATCGGAACATCACAAAATCCTGGAGGGTCTGATTTTTTTTTTTTCTTTAATAACACACATTGGGTTAATTAACAGAATAAAAATAGTCTAAATAATCATCATGGCCAAGTACACGTCGATGCGAGGTTTTGAATGTGATTCATTTTCATTTTATTTTTGAATAAACGTGTGGGGTTTGTGTAAAACACCTGCTGACTGGCTGCTTTTGGGCAGGTCACGCTGTAGTCCACTGCCGGTTTCCACTGCACCGGCTGATACGAGCTGTTCTGACTGTTCACTTCACACGACGAATGATACTCCATGGCCTTTGGATACACACAGAAAATTAGCATATGTACATTTATAAATAAATATAGATTCATAAACGTATATTACACTGTAGTCAATTGTTGTAAGTGTAATCATTTTACAGTATTTTCACAAAACAGGACTTTTTAATAAAATAAATTATGCAAATCTTCTGTTTTCAAGTCATTTTGTTGCAGATATCATTCTGTCTTTCAGGATCGTGGCTCTTCTTATTGCCGTCGTCACCCGTTCTTCATTTCACCACAGCACTACAAAAAGTCACTTTTCTTTGCTTTGTAGTATCATTTGGTTGAAGTTCTAACAGGAAAATAGACTGAAAGTTGTACATTTACATTTACTTTTACAGCATCTTATCCAGAGCGACTGACAACAGTGCTTTTTAGTCCATGACTGTTCTTTGATCTGTAAAGCTATGTTTAAAAGCAACAACTGTCATTAAACCAACTTACCGCTGACTAAGTTATATATTTAACAAAAATGTTAAATGTTAAAGAAATGTTAGAGAAAAACGAAAGTTCACAGACAAACGTACATGTTAGTGGTCGTTTCTTTTCTTTTTTTTGAGAGAAAAACAACGTAAACAGTAAAAATGCTGATAAATTAGTCCCCTAGATACTCCTTGGAAGAGGTGTGTCTTCAGACAACATTTGAAGACAGCAAGGGATTCAGCAGTTCTCATGGCAGAGAGCTAAGTGTATCTAGAAGAAAATGAAATGTAAACTACATTCCAAAAAAATACGTTTCAATAAAAAGACCTTATGAAAAACACAAAAATTAGCAGTAGACAACACAGGACACAGACTTTTATAGTGACTTGCTGTAAAAATTGTTCAAATATATGTATATTAGGGATGCACGATATGGGAATTATTGTCCTATACCGATATCCAATATTTTTCACGCTTATATATGCCGATACTGATAAAAGATGAAGGCAGAGTTTATTAAGATATTTTCCTCACCAAAGTTCCTCTGCATGCTCAGCGTTTTAGCACAAAAATAACACCATAACTCTGACATGAGTTGAGCTGAGCGTAAAGACAAAAGATTTTGCTGGTGAACGTTCCACTACGTATTTAGATTTTCAGCACAAAATAACACCATACATTTTAAGACAGAAGGCGCGGGTCGTATAAAATCCCACCTCGGACTGTGGACATGCCTGACACAAGTGCTACCTTTCCCACGTACAATAAATGCAGCAGCAAATATCGGCTGGAAATATCGGGCAAATCTAAGCATCGGTTTGATGCTGATGACTTTTAAAAAAGCAATAATTGACCGATTCCAGTATAATGGTACATTCCTAGTATATATATATATATCTTCAGCACGTTCAAGGAACCCATTTTGTAAATGAGTTGAAAGGTGTTATCACCTGTTGGTTGATGGCTTTTGAGGTGGTGGCTCTGTATTCGACCGTAGTTTTCCAGTGGGCCGGCAGACAGGACTCCTGGCTATTAACCTCAGCAGGCGAGCAGTACTCCATTATCTGGAGATATATTTGCGTAATTAATTTTAAAAAATCATGAGATGGGGGGTGACGTCTCGCTAGTTTATTCCAACATTAAGGCAAAAGGCATTGCTTTGGCAAACAGGTTAATATTCAAAATGAGCAGAATTCACTTTCTTATGTGACTATTTCAGAATTTAGAAATTAATGATGTATTTATCGTTATATTATATTATCACTACACTTATTGTGCTGTTTCATTATTACACATATTTAACCTGTACCCGGTGTAATGCAAATGTTATATTCATAAATTAACTACTGAGTTGATTTAAGAGTGTTGGAACTCACATTGTTATCTGATTTTTATTCCACCCACTTTTTCTGAATGCTACTCCTCCTACAGTTTTTGTGCTCGAAACTTTGTTCCTAAAATGTGTGGTCTATAGCGGTGTAGGGTGCTGTCCATTCTTCCGCCAGTTTTCCCCCCATAGACTAACACAGAGCTCAAATTCCAATGCTTTACTGCATGGCCACCGTTCTTCTCAAAGCCACCAAATCTGACGTGATTCAAGGGTAACTGCTGTGACCCGCACTCATCTTTTTCATCCTTTAATTTTTCCGATAGGAACACATTGATTTTCTCCCATTAAGAATACATGGGATTTGGGACTGGAAGGCTTCCCTCTGTCTGTTTTCACACAACAGTCAACACCTCAGACCACCTCACTGAACACACAGCGAGGTGGCCGAGTGGTTAAGGCGATGGACTGCTAATGCATTGTTGTCTGCACGTGTGGGTTCGTATCTCATCCTCGTCGCAAGACCCTCATAGGTTGCCAATGTTATGATACATTTCACTGCATGTTGTACCTGTATAATTTGCATGTGACAAATAAAGAATCTTGAATCTCAATCTCTTTCCACCCACACTCGTCTTTTTCTTAATTTTATCATTCCTCCTTCTTTTCCCCAGTCACTTCAATGCATTTTAATCAAAGTCTTTCTACTCTGAGAGTTTTCACGTCACAGCTACAAAACCTGAGCAATCACACTGGCATTTTCTGCATTGCTAGTTACTTTGTTATTATTATTATTATTATTATTATTTGTATTATTATTATTATTGTTATCCTACAAAACAGAGCTGTGCAGCTTATACCATAAGTGGCAGAAGTCTGAAATTTGGTGGGTATGTAGAAATAGTGTGCATCTCTTTATTTATCATCATCATCATCATCATCATCATCAAGTAGACAAGAAATTCCTAAAGAAAGTGTGATCGCTGTGTGCTGAAAAATGTAAAAGGAAAAATAAAAACGAGGAAATAAAGTAAACTAGCTGGTAAACAATGGCATAACAACAGGTACTAACTATAAACTGGCTGGTGGTCTTTATTATCTACAGAAACCAATGAAATTCTTTGAAACATATGTATTATTATTATTATTATTATTATTATTATTATTATTATTATTATTATATACAGCAAACACCTGGTATGTTGGGTGAAAACTATTCTTTGTACAACACATAAAAGCCAACTAAGCACAAAAAATTTATAAGGCCAAAAATTTACCATAATCATATGGAATGTTTATATTACATAATATTTCCATATTATATATTTTTATAAAACGTCTGCAGTTCATGAAATAAATGGGAAAATAAGTAAAAACTACTTTTTGACTGAACTCTATAAGGCTTCCATGCATCGTGAAATGCAAACTTTGTTTTACTCCTAAGCCTATGTACTCTATAATTATTTTATTGAAAACTCCTACATATTCATAAAAATATAAGTTTAAGAGTTTAATTGTAGTACGAGGGATTGTAGCGGTCATCATTTTACTACAACTTTACCGGCTTTTATGTAAATGAAAAAACAAATCAACGTTCCCGTACTTAGTACTATTTTGAGTAGTAAACTGAATTTTAATTATAAATAAATATAAATCTCCTAAACTTCTCCGACTTAGACAAACCGGAGTGGATTTTAATGAATGGTTTGCGGTTTTTCTCTCTCTCCTCATTTCCCCTTTTTCTTTTTCGGTCTCTATTTCGGAAGACGAACACTAAACTGTGGATCTCTATAAACTCGGCGAAAAATATTATTTAATGTAATGATTTATTAGAGAAAAACCGATGTAGAAGTTTTACGAGCCGTTTACGAGCCGTTGTTCTGCTTCTTTGCTCAATTCACACCGGAAACAAGAACAAAAGACTTTAAAAGCCACAAAAAAGGGATAAAAGACTCGCTCAGATGAAAGCATCAAGGTAGAAAAGCTGTAAATAAAGCGAGTTAAGATGCTGGTCTGGAAATGTGAGGATAATAATAATAATAATAATGATGATGATGATGATGGTGTTAATGATAATAATAAAGCTCGGATGCAGACGTCGTCAAACCGTCACCATGTTAAATATGACAGAACGTCCTGACCAGCGTCTCCTCACAGATTGCATCTTAAAACCATATATTTTGCAGAAATGAAAACCGACTCTCACCTACAGCCTTCTCCTCCACTTTCGGGCTGAACGCAGGGCTCTTAGCAAGAAAAATACACACATCGCTCGGGAAAAAAAGGAAAAGTCACCTCCCAACTTCCGACCGACATGTTCTTCGCGTTCGTTTGGCTCGGATGCTAAAGCGCGCCATTGCCATCTGCAGCCGGACACGAACACTGCACCCGCGGCCCTGACGAAGCGTGTTCCTCTGTCGAAAAATCCTACACTGTGTTGCCAAAAGTATTAGGACACCCCTCCAAATTACTTAATTTTTTTGGAGGACATGACATTTTTTTGGACATGAAGTCTTCGTGTCGGTGAAAGGAACTATTTCCCCCTGTTGTCCTGCCCGGGCCGTTAAGCCGAACAGAATGTAATGGTCTGATTGCCTTGGGTGTTGAGGAGCAGATTTGTTCTGCAAAGGAGGTGTGAGATCTCTTCCTAGTGCATGCTGTAGATTTAATCTAACAGACAAAAGCACATTAAGAATGAACAGGAAGGTGAACAATTTGTGAGAGGAAGAATGAGGGGGAGAAAACAAGAAGAAGAAGAAGAAGAAGAACAACAACAACAACAGTACAAACAAACAAACAACAAAAACAACACAGGGGGATGGGAACACAGAGCACTGAAGCTATACTAACATTCAAACGGCAGACAACAACCAAAAAGAGAAAATACCTTACTAGTAGCCTCTATACTTCTTCCCATGTGTGTGTTAAATTTAGAAAGGAACTCTTAATGCTTCAGCAGCACAGCAAGAGATTTTGGACAATTTCCTGCTCCCAACTTTGTGGGAAGAGTTGATTCTTGTTCCAACATGACTGCACACCCTTACAAAACAAAATGTTGCCACGAGTTTGCCATTGTCAACTACAAGTGGTAACCTTGCAGCACATGTTCTTGCAACAGTGACAAATTACCACTAATTATTTATATGTTTTCCCCCAAACATAGGTTTGCTAAAATTCCTGCAAGGTTAACGGCTGTTTGTCAGAAGCCTAAAATTTTGTGACACCGATTGCTTTCAAGCATGCTCCATAAAGACATGGATGATGAGCGAGTTTGGTGTGGAGGAGGAACTTTGTTGCTACCTGGGGTCCACGACCTCAGCGTGATAGAAACACCAACATCCTGCTTGGCTCTTCTGGAAGAATGGTGAAAAATTCCCATAAACTACCTCTAAACCTTGTGGACCTTCCCAGAATAGTTGAAGCTGTTACAGCGGAAGGGCAGTGCTCAGATTAAAACCTATGGATTAGAATGGGATTTCATTCAGGTTCATGTGTGTGCAGTTTTCCTTTTGAGATGTGTGTTCAGTGAGGTGGTCCTGAGGTGGCATAAGAACCGTGTTGATATGGGTGTGAAAACAGGTGAGAACCTTTAGAGTCACAAATCCTATGTATTCTTAATGGGAGAAAATGAATGGGTTTCTATGTGAAAACTAAACAACAGAATGCATGTTACTCACTTGATATTTATTAAAAATACATCAATATTTTATGACCAAATAAGTATATAATATGTTTTACCATTTAGTACTTTTTATTACAAAAGCGTCATAATTTTGGGGGTTTTGTTTATAAGAAATGTGTGATGCAATTACTAGTGAGAATAAACCTTGTTCATTCTTAGTAATGTTAAATATAAAATAAAAAGCATGCAGTTAGATTGCATTAATAGAATAAAGCAAAATAGGTAAATAAGTATATAAAATATTCTTTAAATGAGTAAAAAAAAGGTGTAGTTAACTGCATTTTTCAGTTACATGCAGTGGAGTGTGGCAGTTTGTGTTTGTATAAATGTAGAAATTGTGGTGGCATGTCGTGACATGAAGATTTATTATTAAAAGTATATAAGTATATTTTATTACACCTTTGGGATTAAACAATTCTTAAGTTGAAGCTCGAAAAAATTAAATGCATCCAAAAAAACTGTACAATGGTATAATGGCATTGTTTGGAGAGAATGAAGTAAGGACTCAATGAACTCTTGCTTAACTCTTATGAAATATATATTTATATCTGACATAACTCTGAAAAAGACACCAATCCAACCCAACATGGTACATTCACACACACCTCACGAAGGCCAGTTTACCAGCTTTGTGGAGAAAGAAAATGGGTTGCAAAAACCCGGTTAAGGCGTTGATTGCTGTACAAATTCCCCCCGCCAGTGCAAACTCTCTAAGAACCAGGGCGTTTTCTAAACCAAACACAACAGCCATTGGAATGTTCTGGATTAAAAAAATAAGCAGGTTGATGGAAACGACATGGAAGGCCTTCTTTTTAGCCGAAGTCATCTCTTTTCTTCTGTCTCTCTCTCTCTCCCCCGGCATCGGATGCCTCAACGCGTTTAGGATGGACACACAACAAAACAACTGAAGCACCAAAATGATACAGTACAACCCCGAAAAAACCCTCAAAGGTGGAATGTGGAGTTGAGTGGTGCCGCTGCACAGAGCGATCGAACACAACCACACCACAGTCGAAGAGACAATGTGGTACCTCACATTTTTACATTTTAGGAAGGTGATGGGACGAATGACAGCCAGGTACTGCTCCAAACTCACACAGCACTGGAAGAGCGGCCGGACTGACATAATGCTCACAGAGACGATGTTGAAAACTCCCAAAATGCTGTAACACTTCTGGAAAGCACAAACGATGAAGGTAAATGTTAAAGAGAATTTCTGCAATGTTGATTTATAGCAAAAACCACAGAAATGTTGTTTTCTCCTGAGACAGGCGCGGGGCGATGACATAGCAGTTGAGGAAGAGCAGCTGACCGCGTGGATGATCAGGATGGAAATTAGGGACGGAGGTCACGAATGGACTGAACTTCAGATGTGAATGAGTCAAATTCATCTTGCTTTTCTGAATGAATGAATGTATTGATAAATCAATCAATCAATAAATAAATGAATGAATAAATAAAACATTATTATTATTATTATTATTATTATTATTATTATTATTATTATTATTATTATTAATAAACTAAGAGAATAATTCATGAATGATTATTTTTACTAAAAATTAGACATATAATGAGAATAATAATAATAATAATAAAATATTACTATTCATAAAATTGATCAAATTAATATATATATATTATAATAACAATTAATAAAAATGTATATAGAATAAATGTTATTAAAATATAAAATATAAATAATGTATTAATATATTCATTTTATTCATTCAATTTCTTATATTTCACATTTAAAAAATAATTAATGAAAAACAATTAATTTATGCATTTTTTACTAACTTTAATGAGTTATCAGGCCTATGGTAAGAGTGTATATAGTAATACAGAATACAGAAACTTTACGAATAGAAATATGCTAAATTGAAATACCAAAATATTGTAATGCTTTCCAGTAACATTCAAAATATTTTACATGTGTGGTGTGTTATCAAGTTCACGCATAAATATAAACATAGTTACAACTTACAGTTTTAAGTTAATCTTCACACTTTCATTTCCATTAAATGACTAAAAATATACACTGTTGCATTAAAAACTCTTTAAAAAATTTAAATTACATAAATTAATATTTTAAACTGAAGTAAATAAAAGAAGTATCTTAACATGTACAAATCGTTTTAGATAAAAGGAGGAACACAAAGACAAAATGAGACAGTTATAGATCAGTATTGTATCACTACTATACTTACGTTTGATGTCCTCATACAGCAGCGCTGAGCGCTAGTTGAGATGTGAAAATACCTCAGATTATCATCTCGGTTTATATCCACTCTGCCGTATCAATCAATTTTTCCTTGCAAATCTAATCTCATTTATCCTTTCATTAATGGTTTATATGTATGAGAGTGCATGGTGCGTGCAGTAGATGCTGATAATGATGTAAATCAAACTCATCTATGTTTAAACTCATAATCACAATGTTTGTGAGGTTTTTTTCTCGCACATTTGTGATTTTATAATTTCAGAGACTTTTTTTCTCTCTATTTGTGAGTTTTTTCTCATAAATTTACCACGTTCATCTCAGAGAATCTCTGAATTATCTTCTTGTAAATCTAGGACTTTAATCTCAGAATATCTGAGTTTTTTCTCAGAATTTTACCCCCCTCCATTTTTTCTTTTTAATCTACAGTGGCCCATATTAGGGCCTTCGTATGAAATGCATCTCAAAATACAATTAAACATTTAGTGATGGGCCTTTAGGTGATGTTATAGTAAAGGCCTATATGGTCTATAGCTCTTGAACTATGTGATCCATAAAGAGAATTCTTGTATTAGCTGCTTCGTTAACTTAAGCCAGCTGCTTTTGTGCTGCTTTCTGAGACTTTCGCTTGGACCCCTTTCATTGCTGCTTGCAGCTATTTTTTTATCCCATTGAACCACTTTATCCCTCCTTTCTTACTTTACTTATCCATTTTACCTTTTCAAAACACTTTTTAAATCATGCATTTTCTCCAGCAATTGCCAGTGTTGTTAACGTATTTATACTTTTTTAAAAATCCCATTTTAATGGAGTCTGTGTGAGTGTGTCTTGGTATTTTTCTCTCATAATGTTTTGTACATGTAAACCATCAGTGAAGGAACAAAAGGATAAATGAGATTACAGAGACGTACGATTTGAATGGAAGGCAGCTCAGCAGACGGTGATGGATAAGGCAAACAAGATAAATCCAAAAATGTATTTATCAAATATGAGCTTGTGCAAGATACTGTATGAAGGCAGTAAAGATCATAAATGTCATTGTTTTGCATGTGAAGCACCTGAAGAAGATCATGATGGATAGTAAGGCTGGATATAAAATGATGTAATTACCACATTTGAACTCAGGCTTCTGTTTGAGGACAGCAAAAGGTACGTATAGCAGGAGATGATGATGATGCTGATGCTAGAATTGTGATGCAGATGTAGTTAATGTATAGTTTAGTTGATTAAAATCTGCTCCATTCTACTTAAGTGTTGTTTTGTATGCACATAATACACTACGAGTCAAAAACAGGGAGCGCTGTCTGCGGAAAAAATTATATAAATTATTTAAATGTATAATATAATATAATAGCGTTATCTAATGTAATAATTTAATTGGTGCCAAACTCTCTATATATCTATGTCTATCCAATATCAATGACTGAGACTCCGAATAAAGGGAGCTGGCAGATGGTGAATGATCAAAATTGTTGCATTCAGAATAAAATAGAATAAGTAACAAATTGAATGTTAAAGTTCCTGCTGAAGCCTAAAAGTGTAGCTATGAGACCTAGCAAACCCTCACAAAATGTTCAAAATTGTGTAGCGCAGTCATCCAGTGGCGCTGCCGATTTGGTGCCATTTGGAACATTCTTTGTAATTCGTAATTGCAAAAACAGAAAACATTGGTGTTGTTGAATTTGGACATAAATTGACATCATTGTTCACTGTTAAAGCTGTTGACATCTAAATAGAGTCGTTTTAATGTCTGTAGAATTGATGAAAACTCAGCAGGCTAATGTTCTATACAGCCATGCAGTAAAATAAGCATAAAAGTGCTGTTCAGCTTCTGTTTTTAACTAGAAACTAATCTTAAATAAGAAAACATTGGTTATTGTCAGATTCTGTGTAAAGGTTGGTCAGTGAAGCTTATTGTTTGTGATTAATGTGATTTCACAACATATTGTAGCTACACGTTTAAGGCAAATTTAGTTCTGAGTGCAACAGTGGAAGAATTTTGAAAATTGTTCAATTTTATCAAAGTGACGCAAAAGGAACCATATGTTTGACTCAAATATCTTCTTTGTCATTTCTCCACCTTTCTAAATCATCGCTTAATTTGTTTTTCTCACTTGCTAGGTGATTTCTCCAGCAAATGAAGATGAACTCAACCCTGGCGAACTCAACTCTTTCCGGATCAGACAGCGCTCTCCTCTACATGCCGTATTTTCAAGTCTGCATTATAATAGCCATCTTTGGCCTGGGACTCCCTCTCTACCTCTACGTGGTTTTCCTGATGGTCTCTAAATGCAGAGTCATGGAAGTTTCTGCTGATTTCACTCTCAGTCACATCATCGCCGAGTTCATCTGTTCCGTCAACTTATTTATGAGTGTTCTGATGGTCTTCTACTTCAATTTCTATACGACGTATTTGTTTGACTTTATTTTTGGCACCATGATGTGCGCTCGCTCCGTTTTCCAGTGCTGTATGTGTTTGGAGCAGTACCTGGCCGTGCTTCATCCTCTCACCTTCCTCAAGCTGAAGCCACTGAGATATCGATTGACGTTTTCCATTTTCGTTTGGATCATTGCCGTGGCGTTGGGTGCTATCTTCAGCATGGGGTTGCTCCCCTTCTACAAAGTTTTTGCCGTCTTCTACCCTCTGGTTTTGGCCGTCGAATTGTTTTGTTGCATCTCTGTCCTAAAAGGTCTACGACATCCAGGACCGGGTGATACAGAGAGAGATAGGTTGAGTTCGGCTAAAAGGAAGGCCTTTCAGGTGATGGTCATTAACCTTGTATCACTCATAATCCAGAACTTGCCGTTTGCGGTTTCGTTTAGTCTGGAGAACGTGGTTTGTGACTTCTTTCTGGCTTTGGAAATCAGCGTTATAGTGAATTTTCTGGGTGGATTCGTGCAACCGCTTTTCCTTCTACACAGAGCTGGAAAACTCTCCTTCACAATTTGTGCAAAAAATGATCAGCCATAATATCAAGGCAAAAATTCTGTTCCTAAATTCTCTATACCACACCTCTACTATGGAACCTGCACTGGCTCACTGTGACTGCTTGCATCAGGTTCAAATCTTTAGCACTCACCTTCAAGACCAAGACTGCACCTCCATACTTATCAGCACTGATGAAGCAGCGTGTCACTTCTTGTCGGCTCAGAACATCAAGCGCTGCTCGTCTCCAACCACCAATACTCAAAAGAAGAGGAAGACCTGCATCAAGACTCTTTGCAGTATTGGCTCCCCAGTGGTAAAACCAGCTTCCTCCTGCCATCAGAACTGTCCCTCACTGTAGTCAAACATCGTCTGAAGACCCACCCCTCCAAGGAGTCTCTAGGAGACTAACTACCCCTCCCTTGACTCCCTCTGCCAATGCATCGATGAAATTAACAGTTGGATGTGCCAGAACTTCCTTCAGTTAAACAAGGAAAAAACTGAAGTCATTGCATTCGGAAGCAAAGAGGAAGTTCTTAAGGTGAATGCATATCTTGATGCTAGGGGTCAAACAACTAAAAACCAAGTCAGGAATCTTGGTGTGATTATGGAGTCAGACCTTAGTTTCAGTAGTCATGTCAAAGCAGTAACTAAATCAGCATACTATCATCTTAAAAACATTGCAAGAATTAGATGTTTTGTTTCCAGCCAAGACTTGGAGAAACTTGTTCATGCCTTTATCACAAGCAGGGTGGATTATTGTAATGGTCTCCTCACTGGCCTTCCCAAAAAAACCATTAGACAGCTGCAGCTCGTCCAGAACGCTGCTGCCAGGATTCTGACTAGAACCAGAAAATCTGAGCATATCACACCAGTCCTCAGGTCCCTACACTGGCTTCCAGTTACATTTAGAATTGATTTTAAAGTACTTTTACTGACTTATAAATCACTCAATGGCCTAGGACCTAAATACATTGCAGATATGCTCACTGAATATAAACCTAACAGACCGCTCAGATCATTAGGATTGAGTCAGTTAGAAATACCAAGGGTTCACACAAAACAAGGGGAATCCGCTTTTAGCTATTATGCTGCCCGCAGTTGGAATCAGCTTCCAGAAGAGATCAAATGTTCTAAAACATTAGCTACATTTAAATCTAGACTCAAAACTCATCTGTTTAGCTGTGCATTTACTGAATGAGCACTGTGCTTCGTCCGAACTGATTGCATTCTGTTTTTAACTGTCTTGAACTTATTTTAAATCAATTTTAAAATCATTTTTAAATCATTTTGCTGTGATCATTGTTTTTATGATTATTGTTTTTATGATTATTGTTTTTATTATTGTTTTTATGATTATTCTACTTCCTTTTATGTAAAGCACTTTAAATTACCTCTGTGTATGAAATGTGCTATATAAATAAATTTGCCTTGCCTTGCCTTGCCTCATACTTAACATGCTTGAATTGGTACAAAATTAAAAATGTTGACTGCCATTGACTGACTTTGACTGACATTGACTAGCATTGACTGCCACTGACTAGCATTGTTTTGTATTGACTAACTTTGACAAACATTGACTGCCATTGACTGCCGTTGCTTAGTAATATTTGTAAACATTAACTCCAGTGAGGTTCTAATGAGAAACATTTCACTTTCTGGAGCCATTGTCTTTGTAAAGAATTTTTCAGGAGTCTCTAGACTCGTCATCTTTGTGGTCTGAGAAGAATCCAAAGTAACCAAAGTAACTAAGCAAAGTCTCTGATGGCTGGGACATGTTCATTATGTTATCTTGTTTGGGGAACTAGCCACAGACTCCAGACCAATAGGGCAGTCAGTCTTACGTTTCAAGGAAGTCTGTAAATGGTGAAGGTCACCATGGGTGCAGATGATTGGACTGCAGTGCTATGAAGCTGATGGGATACTATAGCAGGATCCAGCATCCAGGTTAGAACCCACATTCACAACCCACGCTCACTTGCAGTGGCTGTAACAGAACCTGTCTTGCTATATTTGAATCATTTATACTAATTAATGGTTGTGTTGAGTTCAACTCTTTTCTAGAGCTTCTATGAAAACAACTTGATTTTTCACTAATATAAATACATCATCACGTTTCCATGCAAATTCTCACAGTATGTTGGCCCCATTTGAATGGAAGACGGCGGGTCATTTTTCATTTAAAAATGATGCACATTTGTCTCACGTTTGTATCACTTGTGTCACATTTTGTATGCCAGTTTGCGGTCAGGACTTTTGTACAGTGTTAACACAAAAACGCATGTACTTAAACAATAACATAACACCACTTACAGCTATTTAATTCATTAAAATCATGCAACTTAATTTTTGTAATTAACAATTTGATTTGAGTTAGATAAAATATACTGTGTGCCAGAGTGTGAAAATATTATATTTCGTCAAAAAAATATATTCCTATCACTAAAGCGTTGCATAAAAACACCTGCATTTTTCAGACTCCGCATCCCAAACAACATGAATAAACTTTCATGCAAACTCATGTGAAACATTAGCCATATTTGAATGCAAATGTGGATTTTTGTCAAATGAAAAATGATATACATGTAAATCAGGGCGCATTTTAGACGTCTGGGAGGATAATGAACATTACCATGCCAGACTTAGATATCATCTGTTGGCTCGTCCATTTTCAGTTATGAATGTATGAAATTAAAAACTTTAGATGGGAAATTGTGCATATGAATATTACATTTACATTTATAGCATTTAGCAGACACTCTTTTCCAGAGAAAAGTCCGGGTCACCGGTTTAAGTACTGGACCTCTGAGGTACTCAAGAGCAAGGTACCTCCCCCAAGCACTGCCCATTGCTCCTTCACAGATGGGTCAAATGCAGTGGTCACTTTCCATTGTGATGTGCTGTGCTATGTTCACAAATTACCAATAATAAATTACTCAGTTTAAAGACAGTTAGCATAAGGATTTGAGCAACTTTAATGAGCACCCTTATTGTAATGAGTCAGAACATCTCCAATACCACAGCAGCTCTTGTGGCTGTTCCCACTCTGCAGGGGTCAGCAACTACCAACAGGTACTCTAAGAAAGTAAAACTGGTGAACTGGTGACAAAAGGGTCTTATGGACGACTGAAGTGTTGTTTGATCCAAAAGTAGAGCTATCACAGCTCAAAGAGCTGATAATGCTAATGCTGGTTAAAAGCTGCAGACCTACTCAATAACAGGCCATAAGGTTATGACTGATTGGTGTAATTATAATGCTTTATGCATGTAAAACATCAGCATCGGTATATGAACAGAAGGATAAATGAGACTACAAAGACATGGGATTTGAATGAAAGGCATCTCAGCAGATGGTGATAAATAGGACAGGCTGGTATAAAGAGTGGCATTACACTTCTACGACTCCCAGTTTGGAGAAGATGTTAAAACAGTGGAAGAGTCAGATTCTATATCAGCAGACATTTGCCAAGGACTGTGGATCGGTTGATGATTCCAATTCAGCTCTTCTTAAGTACTGAAGGTTCAAGATCCAGTATGATACGTTGAGTGGCTTCGACCTGCATTGGCTGAAGCTGACCAGCAGTGACCGGAATTGACTGATGTTGAGTGACATTGACTGGAGTTTACTGACATTGACCAGTGTTGACTGACATTGACCGGCATTGACTGACGTTGACTGGCACTCAGTGGAGTTGACGGATGTTTATGAGATGAATGTGGTGTAAATGCTGGATAACTGGATGTAAGAATAAAATCAAATAAAATCGGGTAAAATCCATCAGTAAGGAGATAAAACATGGCTCACAATTGAAAGCCTAAAATGCAGTTTTTATCTCCAAACATGAGGAACGCTTCCAACATTCAATGGGCCTCGTTCCTCAACCGTTCTTAAGAGGAAATTTGTTCTTAAAACCCATGAAAAGTGTCACAATGTTATCAATGTTTGTCTTATTTGAGATTTCCTAGGTAAGAACATCATCTACCAACGGTGAAGAGCACTCTTACACATTTCATTGCATGCCTGTTTGTGCAAAATCTTTGCTTATTGGGTTTTCTTCTATTCTACAGTTGTGCAGTATTATACACTCTGTAGAATTGAGTTTAAATATCGTGGCTTTCATAAGAACAAATTAAGAGACCAAGTTTCAACCAGGTTTGTCCAATTTTGAGTGGTGATAACGACTGTAATGTGATCAAATAATGTCTTGTTGAAGTTGTGTGAAATATCAGATTGCTGTACTGATCACAAGTCAGAATGTATTCAACAACATTTTGTCAGTTACACCTGAAACCAACTTGACAAAAAATTACACGACCTGCGTAACAAAATGGACGTTCAACAAAAACGAGCACAAAAAGGTTGCTCAGTCTTCAAGTCCACCACGGCTGAGCTGTAAAACGGTTTTAGGTTCTTTAAGATGTTTCTCCTCTCATTTCTAAACTGAGTTTAGAACTGAAGAAGCCTTTTGGATGAATGGTTCAAGGATCTAAAATAATTCTGGTTTATGTTCCAGTTGGAACATGATACTGAGCTTGTTACTGTTGTGTTTGTTGTAATCTCATTTATCATTCCATCCTGCCATACATGGTTCACATGCCCAAGACTATTATGAGTTATAAATAGGGTATGTTTCCAAAACCTCAAATTTTCCAATTACAGTAAGAAATTAAACAGTGTAATTGTATTATAATTGGAAGCAGACTAATTTAGAATTTCAGGATGAGTTGAGTCTGTTTTACATGATTTAGAATAGTATTCTGGTGCGTGTAAACAGCAGTGAGGGAAACAATGATAAATGAGTTTACAAATGCATCGGATTTGCATGAAGGGCGACCAAGATTGAAACGCCAGAATGGATATAAAGCGAGTGAAGAAGCTGAAGTTTGGTGGAACTCACTCCTGAAACTGAGGAAGGACGGAAAAGGTACGTGTAGGAGAGAGAGCTGGTATTGATTTGTTTTGCTTTACTTTGTGTGAGTTTGTTTGTAGGTAAGTACAGTTAGTTACGCTATGCTACGCTAAGTTAATTACTTATTTCAGCAGTTAAACAGTAGTAACTTTTAAAACGCTGTATCTTTTCCAAAGTTTCTTTACAAATAGTAACGTATTGCATATTGTTAACAAAAGACAGGTATTTTCAGTGAGCAGGTGCTAGTGGTTAGTGTTAAATGGGCAGAAGTGGCATCTGATTGGCTGCTGTGCCTTACTGCATCACCATGCGCTCTTGGCAGCTGCGAGATGGAGTCGGAGGATGAGGCCCACCTTGATTAAGATGGAAGCAAGAATCAGTGTCCGTATTAATCGAAATATATGACTCTGAAAGACCAAATTTAAGGCTTTTGGTCGTTAATCTTTGGCAACGTTGCCGCAAATTTGCAGCGAGGTGATATTTTCACATGCAGATTAGGTTTGTAGCAAACTTGTGGTGAACTTCTAGTAAACTTCTGGAAAACCTATGCACCTGGCTAATTTCTCACAAGAGTTCACAAGTTTCTCAAAGCTGGTGAATGGCAAATACATTTACCACTAGTAGCAATTTGTCATTGTTGCCAGAACTTTGCCACAGGTTTGCTACTACTGAATGACAATGGCAACCTTGTGGCAACATATTCTGGAAAACTTCACCGTTCACAACAAATTAACCACAAGTTTGCAGCAAACTTGAACTTTTGAGACATTTGAGTGTAACTTACACACTTACACACAAGTTTAAAATCAAAACCCTATTGAATCCTGTTTGGGTTTTAAAGTCACATTGTTAAAAGTGTAGATTTTCAACTCACTTTAACATCATGTTTTTAAATTTTTTTAATGAATTTCCTTTAAGAATGTCCTACAACACAAATATAAAGTATTACTGGGTGAAACAGCTTGGATGAAGTTGTGTAGCAGCATGTTGTAGCCTGAAATGACAAAATTGTTTGGTAAACGTATCTTTATCTAAAGCTTCTGTTCAACCACTGATGTTTGCTAGGAGCAGGATTTAACATTACATGCTGCGTAACTTCAATGTAAATATTTCATTTCTGCGTTCATCTTAAATTTTGCATCTCTACCCAATCTTTTTTATTCCAACCAAGAAAGATGAACTCAACTCTGACCAACTCGACTCTTACCGGCTTCAACATGATTTCCATCGCTCCGGCGCTCCTTATTCTCGCCCTGATCATCACCTTCTGTTTGACTCTTCCGTTAAACTGCTATGTAATTTACCTCCTCCTGTCCAAAGGCCGAAGTCTGAATGTGTCGGTGGAATTCACGTTGAACCACATCGTCGCCGAGGTCTTCTACTCCCTAAACGCTCCTCTCTACGCCCTCTTCATGCTCTCCCCCTATCCCTGGATCGGCTATTTGGTGACGTTTAATTTTCGCAACAGCATTTGCGCCCGTCCTCTTTTCCAGTGCTGCGTGTGTTTGGAGCAGTACCTCGCCGTGGTTCAGCCCGTCACCTTCCTCAAGTTTAAGCCTCTGAGGTATCGGGTGGCCTGTTCAGCTTTGGCCTGGTTGTGTTCCGCATCCCTGAGTGTCAGCACCAACGTCCTCAACTTTCCCCCCTATAAGATCTTTTCAGGAGTGTACCTGGTGGTTTTGGCGGTGGAGTCGTATTGTTGCTTTGCCATTCTGAAGGGTCTGATGGCCCCGGGGCCTGGAGACAGGGACAAGGAGAGACGAGAGAACATGAGTTCGGCCAAAAAGAAAGCCTTCCACATCGTCTGCTTCAACCTGCTGACCCTCTTAATCCAGAACTTACCCATAGCGGTTTCGCTCAGCCTCGAGGACGTTCTGCATTACTTCAACATGGCCACCATCGCCAGCGCGTTCATTAACTCATTTGCAGGACTATTGCAGCCTGTGTTCATCCTCTACAAGTCCGGAAAACTCTCTTGTGTAATGCGAGCATGAACGGGGTTCTCAAATCATAAATCTTTTGATTATATTGTGCAACCCTAAAATCAACCTGATAAATATGATCCAAAGAAAACAGTTCTGCCCTCCTTTTATCAACTTTATCTAAAATTAAAATCTAGATTTGTTAATATTTATTAAAAATACGATGGAAACCGTGTTGATGCAATACAAAATTTCTGTTCAAACATGGTTTTCATCATGCTGTCAAGTCGTTTTGACATTCCGCGTTCCTTCAAAATGGTCATATGTTTGTTCAATGTTGTTCAAATGCTTTCTGAAATGTCATCCTAATAAATTTGGTGCAAAAAAGTATTTTTGTCTTTACTTCAACATGCTTTCCATCATCAGCACTTTAATTAACACATTTGCTGGACTTTTGCAGCCAGTTGTCATTCTTTATAAATCTTTAAATCTGTAAAATGTAGACCTGACTGTGTTTTTCTAAAGATTGTTGGTGTTTAAAAAGTTGGGTTTTTTTTATTTCTGTGACTGGCAATAAATACACATTTTAAACACAACTTTCACAAATCTGAGAACATAAATATTATTTTGTTCAAACATTTTTTTATTTTTGGTCACGTTCTTCAAGAGTTAAAAATCAAGCAAATAAATAGGATCCAAAGAAGAGCTTTTAAAATCTAGATCTGTTTCATATTTATTAAAATGGGGGAGAGAGAGGAGAGACTAGGAGTTTTGGCGAAAAAGAAAACCTTAATTCTTAATGATCCAGAATTTTTAAAAATTATGTATTTGTTGGATTTCTTCAGCCAGTTTTCATTCTCTACAAAGCTGGTGTTCTGACATAAAATGCTGCCTTGTTTAAGTTTTTTGGGGCATTATAGTCCTGTATTTTCATATGACGTATTCCCCAAATTTCCATCACACACAGGAGGGAGTTGTCAGCATACTGAGATGAAAACTGAGAATAATGCTTTTATTGTCAGTATTAAAAAAATAACTAATAAAAGAAACTAGAAATTGAAGAATAAATAATTTATGCGTATAATAAAAAAGATAATGAAAGAAGATTGACTAATAAAATGACAGACATTTGAAAATGGAGAATAATTCAAACTATATATAATTATTGGTACAAGTATACATCATTTACAACTGACACAATATATCATTTATAATTGTTACAAATATAGACTGTAAAATTATGAGTTATATTATATATAGTTATAATGACAAATATAGCCCCAAGCGGCGATTTAGCGGGGTCCAAGCAAAGGTCCGAAAAAGCAGCTGATGAGAGAGGCAAAAGAGTCAGATCTTTGAGATGTTCACATTAGATCCAAATATAAAAGGAAAAATATATGTCGCCTGATTAACTTTGGATTTTGCAAGCGCCTCCCTCTCTATTGGACTAGTCGCCGAATTTTCATAATAGCGTGAAAGTGACCAATGACATAAGAGCAAAATGCTTTTAAATGACCAGTGAGAAGTGTTTTTGCTGCAGGCATTAGTCATGGGAATTCCAGCTCTTTTGGGAGAACCGGTTCTTTTGGCTCCCAAGTGGCTCCTCAGATTTTTTAATTAATTTATTACCGAAAATAATGTAAAATTCTGTGTAAATGAATTACTAATGTACAAAACTTTATATCACATGTTTATTATTTATATGTCTATTATTATATTCAACATGGAACAGAGTGCTACAAAAAATTAATTCTTGGGATCTTGGGCTTGAAAAGTGACCACTGCTGTATATGGTGGCAACAAGCCTATAACTTCTAATGGTCAGAACAATATATTATTTTTAATTCTTATGTCAGTGTAACTGCCAAGCTGCAGCAGATTCTGTATTTATATACACATTTGCCATCTGGTATGAACATATCCATAAAAAAATCAAAATAACATCATCAAAAATGTTGTACACTAATTGGATGTCTGTACACTGAATTCATCAAAATTATTAAAGATATTCAAGGTTGGGCAAGTTTATTCATGAGCACTTGCAAGTGAGTTTCCCGGCTTTGTGCAGAACGAAGAAGGGATGGACAAACGCCGCAGCGATGTTGATGGACATACCTACAGCCACTGCCAGGTGAAAATGGTCCGGAGGCAGAGCGTACTGCAGACCAAAGGAGATGGAGATGGGGATGATCTGAACCAAAAAGGTCACCAGGTTCATGCATACGATTTTGAAGGCAGTTTTTTTGGCTGAATTCATCTCCCCGTCCTCCCTCGCCCCCACCTCGTCACCCGGTCCGGTGTGCAGCAGGCCTCTCAGGATGGACGCGGCGCAGAAGGAGTCGAGAAGAAACACCACGATGTAGAGTCCCCCCAGAGCATTGTAGGGCAGGAGGGGGAAGGTGCACATGGAGGTGATGCCCAGCGCCAGGGCGCACATCCACGCAAGGGCCGAGCAGGCCACCCGGTAGCGCAGCGGCTTGAACCTGAGGAAGGTGACGGGCCAGACCACGGCCAGGTAGCGCTCCAGACACACCCAGCACTGGAACAAGTAGCGCGCCGGCATGAAGGTGCCCAACCAAAAACCCAGCAGTGGTCCCACGCAGTACTCTAGACTGATGATGCAGGCGACGTACAGGGGAGCCACCAGGGTGAAGATGATTTCGGCGACGGTGTGGTTGAGGGGGAAGACGGCGAACACGTCCACCCCTCCGGCCTTGGACAGCAGCAGGGTGATGACATAGCAGTTCAGTGGAAGGCCGACGAAGAAGTTAAAGACCTGGCTGGTCACTATGCAGACGATGGCTGCCAGCATGATCCCGCTGTCCATCACGTATCCACCGGGGACGGTTGCCGTGGCGTTCATCTCTCCACCTTGATCAGTGATTTATAACCTAAAAGGACCCTACTGAGATGGTGGAAGAGAAGCCAGTCATGCAAAGAAATATGATGAGGTAATGAAAATTAATACTAATACATATTATACTATACGATATTATACTCGTAAAAATGCTGGGCTGTTTTATAGTTGAGGTTTTTGGGTTTGTACTTAATGTGGCTTAATGTGACTCTAAATTGGTTTGATAATGCCTAAATGCTATTTGCTATCTAAAGTCCTGAAAGGCGAAAAATGTTATCTTGCGAGAACAAGTCATTATCTTGTGCACAGAATTTATTATCTTGTGGGAACAAGCTGTTATCTTGTTTGAATAAGGTAATATTCTGTTAATTACCTTGTGCACAAAAGTTATGTATCTTTATAATCTTTATTTACTTTTACCTTTATCCTAAAATAACTGTCTTGTGTCAACTTGTGTAAGTAGACTGAGCGCACATGATGATAACTTGTGCCCAAAAGATAAATTACTTCTGCACACAAAACACTAACTTGTTCTCACAAGATAATAACTCGGTCCTACAAGAGCGCATGACTTAATGTCTTACTTCTGATACTCATCTCTGGACACAGGGGTCGTGCTTCGAATCCTACTTCCAGCACTGCTATCATTGCGTCCCTGAACAACAACCTTAAAGCCAGATTGTTGTCAGGGAGACTGACCCTAAAATTAAGACGCTCCCTGGATAAGAGGATCTGCTAAATGCAGTAAATGGTAATGTTTTAACCCAGCAGTTATTGATATGTAGTAATAATAATATTATTATAATTAAACTTTCCAAACCAACCTGAAGCTCTGCCTTCCTTATTTCCTCCCGGTCGCTTCACTCGCTCCTCTCAGGATTATGCTGTTTGTCTGAGAGCTGTAGATGCCTTGAAGTAGGAGTAACTCTCCTGTCCAGAAGCCGTCTTTATGTTGTTCATGACATGTTCATGGTCATATTTCATGCAAATACAATATGTTAGCACATCCTCATGCGACCAGGCGGCTTTTAACAAAAAAGGGGTTGGTAGTGGTCTAGTGGTAAGGAAACTAGCCTCTAAACCAAAAGGTCATGGTCATGAAAGACAGACAGACAGATATATAGAAAAATAGATAAACAGACAGACAGACAGACAGACAGATAGATAGATAGATAGATAGATAGATAGATAGATAGATGAGATTGTGACTTGTCACTAACTTATTTCTGGGCAGCATATTTATATCTTCATTTATAATTTAAGTCAGTTTATTACCTACGGTGATATGCAACTAATCTGACCACAGGGAGCGTTACTCATCTCAGTGCTTTGATACAGCTGCTGACCTGGAGATTTCTCTTGTTCCATCTCGTCATTAACAAGATAAACAAACACAACATAACATGCAAAATCATACGTTGTCATAATCACATTCAAATAAAAAGATCAGCTTTCTATGGAATTTGATATGGATTTAGTATCATCTCTTTTGAAAGGCAAGTTATATTATAATCTATCCACCTACTGACTGATTCAGTTGTTTTTGTTAAGCAATATTTAATCTCAATGATATGGAAACATACTTTATGTGATTTTTTTACATAACCATGTGACACAAAAATTGACAAAGAGGCAACTTTATGCTGCTGTTATAACTTTATTAGCAGAATTCTATATATTTATATGAGTGTATTATTAGAGATCTGTAGCACAGTTGAGTAAATCTGCAGTTCTCGTTCACACACACTTATAAGTCTGTCATTTTGATAGATAGATAGATAAATAGACAGACAGACAGAAAGATATTAGCAGAATTACATATCAGTGTGTGATTAGAGATCTGTAGCACAGCTGCGTAAACCTACATTTCTCGTTCACACACTTATAAACCCGTCATTTTGTTGATCCAGGTTCTGTATCGACACACGTCCATGAACTTCACTGTTCTGTTACAGAAATACAGAGGTGAACCTTTAACCACTCCATACAGAGTCCCACCTACCACCAGACTACCACCAGAGTTGCCCTGTGTAATAATAACACAAAGAACAATAAGAATTTTAAGAAAAAAAACCACAGAATTCCAGCATTTCAGCAAATGTTTCCAACATTATGTGCTTAGACCCCTAATTAGCATTTACTAAGGGTGGGCAATACTGCCTCAAATTGTACCATGATATAAAAAAATATATGATAATATCTATGATATAAATAAATAAATGCTGAATTTTTGGGGTGACTGCAGCTTGCTGGCAACAGGATTAATTTTTAATTCATCTAAAATGAATGTTTTTGGACTGATAATATAGACGGTTTGCTGCTGCTTTCTATTCATGTTGTGGCTTTTCACAAAGGATATGAACAACGATACAGGGGTGTAACACAACAGATAGATAGATAGATAGATAGATAGATAGATAGATAGATAGATAGATAGATAGATAGATAGATAGATAGATAGATGGTTGAGCTCAGGAATAAAAATATTGATCAATATTGATCTCACTGATATTGTATAGATTATCTGCTCCTAAATTGAATCGCATGTAAATTGTATTGTAACAGACTTTGTGAAATCGGAACACGTTGAATTGTTGACAACTGAATCAATGTAATACTGAATGTTGATGAAACATATATGTTGAAAAGATCAATCTCACCCCACAACTGTCCACAAGTCCATTAGGATCCTGAGCACAGAGCAGCTTGTCATAGGAATATGATCGTACAGGCAGAAGAAAATGATTGGCATATTGAGACATGTTTTCACATTGATAAATATTCAGGTTTCCACACTGCAGAACTGGCATTGGGATCGATTTCTCTGTTGGACACGAGATATGAAGTGAAAAATATGCAGAGATTAAAACAAAATATCTGGCGTTCTTCTGAAATAAAAAGAATAGTAATGAGTTCGTCAAAATTATACCACGATATATATTAGGTAATAATAGGTAAAATATTTGGTAATAATATTTCTTATACAGAAAAATATATAGAACAAAATTAAAGTTTTATTTTATTTTTATTCTATTCTGTTGTAATGATAGATAGATCGATAGATAGATCGATAGAAAGATAGATAGAGTAAATAATCACCTGCTTCAACTGCACATCAGCAGACAGACTTATTGTGATGATTAACACATTTTAATTAACGTTATTGAAATAGCTGTAATTTATGCTTGTTCAAAGAGACCAGTGCTCAGTAATTTGTTGAACTGAACTAAAGCATTTGCATATGTTGAATATATTTGCTAAATGATCTCTGTGAAAATCTTACCTTTCAACAGTTGATTATCTTGGCATTTTTGTCCAGAGCAGCTGAATAAACTGTAAAACACTGTAAGTGAAATATAACAATAAATATAATTAACTTTAGCCTGTGTAACTGTACCTGTGTAAACCATAAATCAGGGTTTAGCCCTCATCCAGACGGGCGTATGAATCTTGGAATTTTGTTTTGTGTTTTGTAGTTGCAGAATCATGGGACATATTTGGTCCTCCACAACGTCAACCAAACGTCAACCATGTAAACGCAATAGCCACGTTTTCTTTCCGTTCGTCGGGATTTCGGCAGCAAATGATGCCAAGAAAACATTGCAAGCAGCATTTATAGCATGTTTACATGTATGCAGGTATTTTTATAAACACATTTTTATACGTTCATTTTTTTAAAAATACGTTTAAACAACATTTAAAAAATCTCTGTTCACACCTGAACACGAAACGATTCCAAACTGGAATGTTTACCACTTGTCTGCATTTTTCTCCGTCAGTAAATAGCAGGTGACATGCCCAGCGTAGGTCACGGTATAGTAGTCTTTTACATGGTTACCATAGTAACTTGTGGTATGTAAGGTATTTAAGGTATTTGGGCCTGTGTCCATGAAATGCGTTTTTTGTACTGGCAGCGTCTGTTTTTAATACAAATCCTATGAGCTGCAGCGTTCAGACCGTTAACCGCCTTCAGTGGAAAAAAAAGAGATCGGTGAAGACAGTTTATTACCGCAGAGCTCAGAGCACATCAAGTTGAAATCCGTTCAATTATTAGAACAGCGCTGGGCTCGTCAATGTCACTTCTCTCTCGATAGAGAATCAAAATGGAGAAACATGGAAGTGCCTGATGACGCTTTTCGTAACTTAGCAACAACAAGTGCCGAGAGAAACGCTGAGAAAGCGCTGTGGAAGTGAGGTTTTGACCGCTGTGGACACAGGCCCTTAAAGGCACATGCACAATAGACCTAAACTGCTGTTATAATATCTGCACGAACTTAATCCAACTTAAATGTTAGTCAGACATTTTAAGAGATGCTGTTTTATTAAGAGACTGTCCATTTCCACTTTAATACTGCATCCAAATGGTCCCTCTTTCTACTTCTATTTCTAGTTTAAAACATATATTTTGTATTCTATTTATATATTGTTTATTCGATATGCCACATTTGTTGTTTCTTGTTGAAAACTGGAGGCACGTCATCTCGTCTCTCTGTGTATCTGTACAGTATATAGCAGAGATGACAAAGTTTACTTTGACTTTGACTAAACACGTCATCGTTTTAAGAAAACCGCATTTTACTCGTTTACTCTTATCCACAGAATCCAGTTTTTGGAAAAATATTCGTTTAAGTTGGCTAAAACTCAGTTTATGTGTAAACGAAAGGCCCAAACATAAAAAATCTTTATAAAATATCCGCATACGTGTAAACAGGCCCTTATTTGACGCACAGCTGACCGAATGCTGGTGTGGATGCCCTGATTTACTCCAAAGAGCAATATGGCGTCACATCAATGCCAGAACCAGAGCGCGCAAAATGCCCGCGAAATTTTGCGCGCTCTAGTTTCGTCAGTGATGTGACGTCATAAGAGCGCCTCACCTGACGCCATAAACGGCAGAAAAACACCTGATTCAGACGCCTGTGTGGACGGGGCCTTAACGTGTGGAGAATTCAGTTTGTTATTTTTCATAGACCAGCTGTTGTTTAAGATTTTGATATAACATCAATAAACAAATGCTAACATAAATAAAAGACATATATAATAAGTATATATTTTTTTATTCTTACTTATAAACGTATTTTCCTCGGCGTGTCTGAGTAAATCTCACCTCTCCGTAAGAGTCCTGGTTTTATAGGTTTAAGTTTGGCAGTAAATCTGCCGTAAACCCGCACGTTGGTGTTCAGAGCTGGGGTTTGGCAGGTGAGGCTGGGTAACGGAATCTTCTGGAATCCGGACGCACTGTTGTTAAGTTTCAGCAGCATAATGTCGTGTTGACCGCTCAAGTCGAAATACTTCTTTCGGTCAGCAATTAGACCCACTTGTACGTGTTGATTTTCATGAGCTGGATGAGTTCCCAAAAGTGCCACCAGTTGCCTTATACAACGGAAATAAATTCATTTGTGTTACAATATAATATAAATGCTATTTTTTACGTTTTATTTTATGTAAAGTGAATTAAAGTGATTCAATTAATGAATGAATAATTTTGTGGGTTTATTTAGTGTAGCCGTATCTACAGCTTCTTGTATTTACTGGTGATCACAGTGAGCTGCAGTGAGAATCCAGTAATCTCCGATCAGTGAAGCTCCACAGTGGAACTGCTCCGACACCTCACCAGGCCTGCTGTAGTGACTCAGAACCACATGGTGGCGGCCTTCAGCCTCACCACACTCCTCTCCGTTAATGAAGCGCTTCTCCACTTCTGCAGCTGCACATCCTAACCACCAACAACCACAGAAGTAATCATTCATTTATTCATGCATTTAACAGAAAGTGTACTGAAGTAGAATGACATTTTCACAACCATTTCAGCTCAATTTTATATCTCTTTACATCAAACACAGTCACAAAGCACTTTACCCCCTAAACTAACAGTATGGTTGCCAAAACAAATTGAGATAGTTTTTATTACTAACATTTGTTGGGCATTTTCATGTAGAAAACAAATGGCAAAGTCAATACAGAAGCTTATGTTTCTTTTAATTTGACACTAGACTAGTGTATATACACACACACACATATGTGCAAGTTTTTAAATAACCTTTTTTAGTTTGTTCGTACTTGTATCAGTCATTATGCTGTACATATATATATGTGGCACATATATCAGCACAACCCAGCTTTCTGACACTGGGCCCTACAGTGCGACCCAAAATCCTTTGGTAATCCTCAGATTTCATGATGCCTTGCACACAGTCAAGGCACCCAGTGGCAGAGGCAGCAAAACAACCCCAAAACATCATTGAACCTCCACCATGTTTGACTGTAGGTACTGTGTTCTTTTCTTTGTAGGCCTCATTCCGTTTTCGGTAAACAGTAGACTGATGTGCTTTACCAAAAAGCTCTATTTTGGTCTCATCTGTCCACAAGACATTTTCCCAGAAGGATTTTGGCTTACTCAGGTACATTTTGGCAAACTGTAGTCTTGCATTTTTATGTCTCTGTGTCAGCAGTGGGGTTCTCCTGGGTCTCCTGCCATAGCGTTTCATTTCATTTAAACGTCGACGGTAAGTTCGCGCTGACACTGATGCTCCCTGAGCCTGCAGGACAGCTTGAATTTCTTTGGAACTTGTTTGGGGCTGCTTATCCACCATCCGGACTATCCTGCGTTGCAACCTTTCATCAATTTTTCTTTTCCATCCACACCCAGGGAGATTAGCTACAGTGCCATGGGTTGCAAACTTCTTGATAATGTTGCACACTGTGGACAAAGGCAAATCTAGATCTCTGGAGATGGACTTGTAACCCTGAGATTGTTGATATTTTTCCAAATTTTGGTTCTCAAGTCCTCACACAGTTCTCTTTTCCTCTTTCTGTTGTCCATGCTTAGTGTGGCACACACAGACACACAATGCAAAGACTAAGTGAACTTCTTTCCTTTTTATCTGCTTTCAAGTGTGATTTTTATTTTGCCCACACCTGTTACTTGCCCCAGGTGAGTTTAAAGGAACATCACATGCTTGAAACAATCTTATTTATCCACAATTTTGAAAGGGTGCCAATAATTGTGTCCAGCCCATTTTTGGAATTTTGTGTGACATTTTGTCAAATTTGCTTTTTTTCCTCCTGTTTTTGTTTTGTTCCAATACACACAAAGAGAATAAACATGTGTATAGCAAAACATGTGTTAATGCAATACTTTCTGTGAGAAATACTTGATCTTCTGGAACATTTTCAGGGGTGCCAACAATTTTGGCCATGACTGTATATATATCAGCACAATAACATTATTTTATATAAATATATATATATTATTATAAGGGACCAATCTTAGTCATTTTGCTTGTATAGAATCGGCATTGGTGTTTATTTTTGACCATTGCCAATATTAAGTAACAGTATTAAATCAGTCTGACTGGCTATATGTCCCAATAGGAGTAGCCCGTCAATGCTGACCGATGTCGACCGATATTCATTTCAATTTCCCAATCCTATCCTCACAACACACATCCACATTTCTGCTCTAGTTCCAGCTCCTGCAACATCGAAACCCATTTCATCTTCTGCAGAGAGCTGCTGGTAAACAACTACAAAGAACACCATGATTTGTAGAAAATTCGTTAAATGTAACTGACCTGTGATGAGGATGAGGACGAGGATCAGCATGTGGACGAGAGGTGAGAGCTTCATCACATCTGACCTACACCTAAAACTCACGTCTCAAACTTCGCCTGCAGTTCCACTCTACAGCACTCATGCAAAACTTCACCGCCTCACTGCTATTAAGCACACAGTGTTAACCAATAGATCATGCTGACGCTGACGGCTGCCCACGTTATCACTACCACAATAAACATGATAACAGCTATGAATGACTGCCAGTTTTCAACAGTCACTTGTATTGCCAAGAAGGTCTGCACTAATTGAATACCTCACATAACTAAAATTGCACATTTGTACTTTCTACTTCTAGTTGAAAGTGTATATTTATGGTTTATTTATATTTCTATTTTCTGTGCGTCTTCTTTGTCCTCTGTAGAAACTGGAGCCACGTCATCTCATTTCTCTGTGTGCTTGTATATAGCTGAGATGTCAATAAACTTGACTTTGACTTTAACTTAATCTTCAGTAGAGTAATTTTGTGGATTATCAGCAAACACTTTTTGCGAAAGCTGGGAAAATTTATGCTATAAACCTAAACCAAGACCGAGACCAGAGTGTGTCTAGACTGAGACAAGACCAAGACTGTGAAGGGCCGAGATCGAGACCGAGACAGAGACCGGACCAGTGCACGTTTTACACCACATATCAAATAAGTGGAACATGCAAAGCCTAAGCAGCCCTCAAATACAAACATATACTGAGCAACAGATCACAACTCTTTGAGACCGACACAGGCATTTAGTGTTGTTTATTAATTAATGTTTTAATAATTGAGAATGGCTTTAACTTACAGAAGCCACACACATACCATCATCAATTGAAAATGAAGAAATACTTAAGTTTTGGGTAAATTTAAGCCGATTTGCCCTTATTTTTGGCCCATAAAAGAACTGTTTTTAGCCTCTTTGGAAAAGATACACATTTTTGTGCATGATGGCGTTCCATATGAGAGTTGTGAGCACTAATGTGTGTGTTTGCATAGTGAATAATGTAATTAACACGTTTTCACACAATTACTTTTTTTGAGCACATTTACAGTTTTTGAGCACAGAAATAATTTCACATACAGAGGAATGAATATGTTTTGATTCTGGGGATAAAAGTTGTGGTCTCGACTGGTCTCCAAATAAAATCCAGAGTCCTCTTTGTCCGAGTTCATGACAGTAGCTTTGTGAATGTGGTGCAGCTCTTACACAGTGAATGTTTTATTGCACGAACAGACGAGACAAAGACATGTATTAATGCTCTTAATGATATATATCATCTCTTTTATTATCATTCACACTGATCTTATACTTTAGCTGTAGTTTTGATCCACTTCCTGTAATAACAGATGTCCATGAATTCCACTTGCTTCTTACAAAATAAGTCGTAGTTCACCAGCACACCATAAAGAGCCTTGTTGTAGATCAGACTTGCACCTTGATATAGCTGAGAGAGAGTCATTAAATTTATTCTCAGTACTGAATTTTATATTATAAATCTTCATAAGCAGAAGAATTAAGATTACCTCACAGTTTTTCACATCCGGAGAGTGTTTTGTACACAGAAGTTTGTGCTTGTTATGTTCCAGGTTCTGTAGTACCACTAGCTTCTCTACTTCCGGGACAACTGCACAATCAGAAACCTGGAGCGTTCCTTTCTGTAGTTTTGGTCTTGAGCGTTCAAACGGATCTGCAAAAAACACAGGTAACTTTCCACATTCAGAAAATAACCCTTAAAGAAAGTCCTGAATTACACACACAATATTCTCCAGTAATCACTAGGATATTTAGGAGAAACTTACTCTTCTCATTATGGGGTCCAGCAATCCATGCATGTATCTCAGCGTTGGCATTTTGGGATGGTTTCTTGCAGTTTTCTGCAGGTAGTTGGACAGGAGTGAACTGGCTTGTGGGTTTCTTCTGCATTCTGAGCAGCATGATGTTATGGAGGGTGCTGCCTTCACGGTACAGTATTTTATCAATAACTTTTATTCTTTCCTTTTGGCCTAAAATCACCTCCAAGTCCCTAACAGAAAGACAGAAAGTAAATGGTCGTGTTATTTACATTAACAGCATTTAGCAGACGCTCTTATCCAGAGTGACTTCCATTTCCCTAATTTCAGGTACAGTCTCTCTGGAGTAATTTGGGGTTAAGGGTCTTGCGCAGGGACCCAGTGATGGTAGTGCTGGAGGTAGGATTCAAACCTTTTGTTCCAGAGGTGAGTATCCTGACCACTAGACCCCACCACCATCATACCCAGGTACCACCATAATATATTTGAACATTCAACTGTTTATTGATCTAATTGTTGGATTTGCACAGTTCAATATCAGTTCATCATTCATCTCAAACTGGCTCAGTTACAGTCCTCCAAACATTCTCTTCTCCATTATTCTTTCATTATTATTATTATTATTATTATTTAGGGCTGGTGCGATATGACCGCTGAATCAACGTCACGATAAATTTGATTTAAATTTGAAAAGATTTGATCTTGGTTATGATTATTCAACAATTATGTTATTGTTTATTTTGCTTGTTTGTTTTCTGCCCTTATGATTCAATGTCAAGGTTTGTACTGTCAATATGCTCATCTGTTGCAGCTGGAACATTTGTTCATGGTGAAAGAGTGAATATCTTTGTGATTTTTAAGTAGATGCAGAGGAAGACTGGACGGTGGGGGAGTCAGGTGACAACACACACACTGGACAAAGTAGTAAGAGAATGTTAAAAATAATCCACCTAGTCCTAGACCTAGTGTAAACGAAAGGCCCAAACATATAAAAATATGCGATGATAAAAACATCTACATACGTGTAAACAGGCCCTAAATCTGATAGAAAACCTTCTCCTAATAGCATATCATCCTGCTGTGCTCCAGACCTGCTCATTAGGGGCTTGGCACCTGAAATATGTAACGCTGCTTTAGGACAATATTTCAATTGAATTAAGCATTTTTACGGTTTATCACAGGAGGCTGCAGTTAGAACCCATTCTGGACTGATCAGAGAACCTCCACAGGAGCCTGCCTTATCACCCAGAGCCGACACCAGAACATGCTCTCCTCCTGCAACTCCTGAGAGAGAGATTCCACACGTTACACAGCCTAAAATGTATATCATAAAAGCTCTTATTCATAGACTACAAGAGGAAGAAGAATCTTTATAAATATAGAACAATGTTCACACATAAGTCAGTCCAATGTGCTTTACATTCAAAAGAAACTAGAGAATTTAGAAGAGTTCTGTTTCTCTTGTTGATCAAAGATGCAGGACATTGTTGTGCATCATTAATCTGAGTTGCATTTCTTGTAATGTTTCCTGTGACATTTACATTTCAAAAATATTTGCAAAAGATAAAGTTATTAGAAATGTAACTCACCGGCCGACACCAGGAGAAAGAGAGCGCAGGTCACCAGTCTCATGGTCATGTTCTTTCTCTTCTTCGTTGCACCGTCAGTCTCACAGCTCGTGTCACAGTTCCTCCTAAACCTTCCTTATCAGCCTTGATGAACGTGAATATGAATCGACCCACGCCAATATTGACTTATGCAAATTACACACATAAGAAATTGGCCGTTTTAACAATCGCACTGTAATGTAACTACAACAAACCTTAATGTCTATAAATAAAATATGTATATAATATATATTTAAATTATGTTAATAATATGATTTTCAACAGAAGTTCCAGTATCTAAGATGGACAGAATGCTGACATGCTTATATGAAAGGACCAGTCCAGAGCTTGTGGGAATGAATCACTAATCACATATAATATGCTTTAGAATATGTAGTAGCAGCAAATCTTGACTTAAATCAACAGCTGCTGTTCAACCGAGTAACTACCAGCAGTCACCATTTTCCTGTTAATAAATGCAGGTCTTAAAATGCTATGAATGCCTTCTTTCTGTGTACAGTCAGCACAGTGTCCTGACACCACCAGACTCACGTGTATTCTGTATTCTGTGACCAGAAATCAACAAATTTGGAATTTAAATTAAACCTCAGCTTGGAATCGAAGCCCCTAATGTATCAGTGGTGGTGGTGGTCTGGGGGTCAGGGTTACTCACCTCTAGAGCAAGAGGTTGTGGGTTCAAATCTTACCATCATTGGATCCCTGAGCAAGACCCTTAACCCCAAGTTGCTCTCAGGTCGACTGTCCCTGTAATTAAGAAAGTAGAAGTCACTGAATGTAACTGAAATGAGAAGGTGTCTTTGAGAGTCCATATGGCATTACTAAGTATTCATTCACTACCTCCAAGACTCTTAACCCCAAGTTGCTGCAGGGAGAAATGAGTGAATGTAAGTCCCTCTGGATAAGATGCTGTAATAGCTCCATGTTGTTCTCTTTGCAGCAGATCATACAAACAAACGTAATGACAAGCCAGAAATCTCAGTGGTACCTTTAATGGACCCCAATTTGAACCAGTGACCCTCCGATCACGGCATTAGAGTTGAGCTCCATGTTGTGCCCTTTGCACCAGGACAACAAGCGCAATGCAAGCAATAATAATAAATAAATAAAATTTATTTTTTGCATAAACAGATGCTTATTGAGACTATTTTGAGCCCTGGGATACAGTGCGGGTAAAACATTGCTGAAGGCCGTCCCTGCTTGTAGTAAAAGTAGCAGCTCTGAGTATGTGTGCCATCAAAGCCAAGAAAGGATATTGTAGATAATATTAAAATGGCTTTGCTCTCATTCCCTCTCTCCCTTTCTCTCTCTCTTTGATATATGCGAAACACGTTTCATGTAAATGATTTCAAACAAAAAGTTGTTAATAATGGTCCTCTTTCCATTGGCAGGTCTGATAACTCCAGTCACTGTCCTATTCTCTTTAATCTTTCCATCTGACCAGTTCTAACCACATACAATGATGAATTAAGAAAATTTCCTGCAGGTATTAACAGTCACTTTCAAAGGCATAGTAAACGCCATGTTATCTTTGATCACAATTACATTTGTATTTACTTTTTACAGCATTTGGCACACGCTCTCATCCACAGCGGCATACATCAGCGCTTTATACTTCAGTGTGTGTGGATAACTTTGTATGTGACAAATCTTGAATCAGCCGAGTCACTACCAGTGTTGACCATTTACCCGACAATGCAGGCCTTACAATGCTATTAATAAATTCTGTGCACAGATGCAGGTTATATAAATGAATGGAGTGAGACAGGCTTGTAGTGGGATTTCTCTATTAGTCCAAGCATTTTATTGCATAAGTGCAGTTACGTTGTTCTATCTCTCTTCTGTACACACGGAACACGTTTCATGTAAATGACTTCAAACAGATACCCAGACTGTTAACATTAATAGCAGGTTGATATCTCCCGCTCGTTCTTAAGCTTTCCATATCTGACCACTTCTAACTGTCGCTTTCAATGGGCTTGTGGTGCACTGTGTTCACAATGACATATAGTCACTCGCTTAAATTCACTTAAATACAATGCATCTGTTGAAGGTGAAGTGCAGTGGCGTCCTCAGTTGACCTGTTTGTGTGAAACAGGTGGGGGAGGTTGCTTTCACCTGTGCCATGACAAGTCTCTCAAAGCACTTCATGGTGATGGTGGTCAGAGTGATGGGACGGTAGTCATTCAGGCAGGAAACTGAAGATTTCTTTGGCACTGGGATGATGGTGGTGGATTTGAAGCATGCTGGGACGATCATCTGGCTCAGTGATGTGTTGAAGATGTCTGTGAAGACAGTGTGCAGTCTCTGAGCACATGACCTGGAATGTTGTCTGGACCGGCAGCCTTTTGTGGGTTGACCTTGGTGAAAGTTCTTCTCATGTCAGCTGCAGGCAGACAGATGATCTGGTTGGTGATGGAAGGCGTGGCTTTTGTCGTATGTGTGGTGTTCAGTGCATCAAACCGTGCGTAGAATTTGTTCAGCTCCTCAAGGAGTGTGGCATCCCCCTCACAGCTGCTTGGTGCTGGCTTGTGACAGCCTGGATGCCCTGCCATAAACTGCAAGAGTCTTTGTGTTGTTGAAGTGGCTCTGGATCTTTTGTGCGTGTGCTCGCTTAGGTCTGGCTGTTCTGAAAGCAGCCTTATTTCCAGACCAGAAAGCAGCATCTCTCTCTCTCTTAGCCATGCACGCACCTGTGCTGTGAACCAGGGCTTTTCGTTTGCTCTAGTGATGATGTTCTTTAAGACGGTAACATCCTCTATGCACTTATGATGTAGCAGGTCACAGATTCTGCAAACTCATCCAGATGCACAAAGCCATGGTACGTCACCGCCTGTTTGAAAACATTTCAGTCTGTGCATTCAAAACATACTGGTCACTTCAATAGCAGTCAAAGATGTGGTTGCTGTGTGGCCAGTTCTAGGTGGATCACTTTGTTTTAAATGAGTTAATATGCTTTAACCAATAAACAAAAGAGATCACCAAAGCACTTTATCAAAGCATTAACAATTTATTAGGCCATCAAAACATATTTTGCACTTGTACTGGTCATGGTTATATGCAGGGACCAAAAGAACAAGATATGAAACAGTTTGTAGTGGTATAGTGGTAGTTGGGGTTTTAAGAGGTACAGTATATAAAGTACTGCTGTAATGTTATATGTAATACAGGATGAAAACTACTTTACTTCACTGATTGGCCAATTTAAAGTGTTAAATAAATGTGTTAACTAAATCTAGCAAAGCAATTTTTTACTAAACATGTCTAAAGAATGGACATGAACAACATGCACTTTCAACACTTTCCCAAATTAAAGTGCATATGTAGAAAACAACTATGGAAATTGAATATGTGGTGTGCCCAGGTTTTACCCTTAAAACACTTTCTGCCGCTCATTGTTTGGGTCACAGGGGCAGCAAATGTCTCTATACGAGATGTGTTTATACTCTATATTATCAAGTGATCAGGTGTCACTGATGCGGAGGAGGAGCAGCAGCTCTACTTTGAGCCTCTCACGAATCTTCAAGCACCTCAGCCCAGTGCACTCTGTGGAGGACATTCGTTTAAACCATGGGTCTCAAACTCGCGGAACAATATTTTGTGGCTCCCCGGTCTGAAATCGAAGCTTGGTGTTAGTGCGGCCCGCGCATTTTTTCTCACATGCATCTGGACGTTTTATATTTTTTAACACTCGTGGGCTATCCAAGCTCAGGCTCGAGACAACATGAATTAACAATTGTTTATTTGTAACATATTTCTATGGTTTCGGGACTGTGGAGGGAAAATATATCCTGTCACCCAGTGCTATACGGTTTTTGTCACCCAGCCCCAGTCATGTCTTTTTCAACCTGCCATGAAGAGAAAAGTTGGCGATGAGCACAGACAATTTCAGGAGAAGTGGGAGACGGAATATTTTTTTGTTGAGCACAGGAGCATCCCAACGTGTCTAATATGCACGGAGAAAGTTGCACAAGAAGTATAACATCAGACGTCATTACTCAACTAGACATGCTGAGGAGTATGCAAAATACCTGGGAGATGAGCGAGAGGACCGGGTCACCAAACTTAAAACATGTCTACTGAAGCAACAAGATTCTTTCAAGAAAGCAAGCTGTAGCGGCCCCTTTGGCATCCGAAATATAAGGCAGAGAGTCTTGATGGGTGTTTGCAGTTTTATTAAGCCTTGGTGCAATAAACTTAAATAATGCCGTGATTATTATTCTCCTTTACATCACAGCACTTCAATGCACCACGCTCAACCTTATCCATACTGCATCCTTTATCACCTTAAAACTATACAAAAGAAACTAAAGAAATTAAATTCCAGCAGTACGTATGCAATATGTGACAATATAAACGTAACAGCATTAAACAGCGTGATGCGCTCAAACAGGATTACTTTTCCACAAAATAAGAAGTAAACACAACAGCATGAAATACATTATAAATTTAACGTACCTCGTCCCGCTATTGCCAAGAAAAAAGGGGGGCTAAACACAATTTCACGATATAATAAACTTTAAATGCTGCTCTGAAGCGAGCACTATACAACGCACACGAGACCTTTCTTCTCTTGTACCGCAGCTCTAACCTTAAGTTCCCTTGCGCCCTCTAGTGACGCCTTAAAATAAAACAACAAGGGGCAAGTGGTCATTACACAAGCAAAGAGAGTGATTCGGCTGTCAAAGCTAGCTATGTGGTGAGCGAGATGATTGCTAAGGTTCATCAAACAGTGCATCTTACATGCTGCAAGTATAGTCTGCCTGGAAAAAAAGGTCAGTTTAGCAACATCAGCATTTCAGCTAACACAGTGGCAGAGCGCATAATAACATTTATGATCAACTACAAGAGAAAACTAAACATTTCCATTCATATTCACTCGCTCTTGATGAGAGCACAGACTTCACTGACACTGTGCAGCTCGCAATATATGTCCGTGGTGTTGATGATAATTTCGAAGTGATGGAGGAATTGCTCACAGTGATTCCAATGCATGGCCAGACCACCGGTCAGGAACTATTCCACCAGCTATGTGATGCCATTGTGGATGCTAGCTTACTATGGAAGCGTTTAGCTGGAATAACAACCGACGTAGCACCATCAATGATAGGGAGGAAAAATGGACTGGTGGCATTTGTTCAAAGAAAACTGGAAGAGGAGGGTGTGGAAGAGGCCATTGCTCTGCGCTGCATAATCCACCAGCAGTCCCTTTGCAGCAAATGCCGAACATTTGACAATGTGATGTCTGACATTGTGAAATTCATCAACCATATCAGATCCAGGGGTTTAAAGCTCTGGCAGTTCCGCACCTTTTTTGAGGAAATAGAGTCAGCATATCAGAATGTGGTATACTTCACCGAGGTACGTTGGCTTAGCAAGGGGAAGGTCTTGAAGAGGTTTTTTGAGTTAAGAGCAGAAGTGAAAGCCTTCATGGAGAAGGATGGGATGACTGTTCCTGTACTAAGTGATTTCAAATGGCTAATGGACTTAGCTTTTCTTGTTGACATCACACAAGAGCTGAATGTACTGAACAAGAAGTTACAAGGGCAAGGCCAGCTTGTCAGTGCTGCATATGACAATGTCAGAGCATTCTCCACAAAACTTGTGTTATGGAAGCCCAGCTTTCCCAGAAAAACCTCTGCCATTTCCCAGCATGCAAGGCACTCATGGATTCAGGCACAGCATTCAGTGGTGAGAAGTATTGGAAATACCATTGGAAAGCTACAGGAAGAATTTGATCACAGGTCTGCAGATTTCAAGAGACACAGAGCCACTTTTAACATTTTTGGTGACCCCTTCTCCTTCGATGTAGAAGATACCCCCCCTATGCTTCAGATGGAGCTAATTGACCTGCAGTTCTGAACTTAAAGCCAAGCTCAGGGAGGTGAGTGAAAAAACAGACAAGCTTGGACAATTTTTGAGAGAATTGCCCCCCACCTTCCCTGAGCTTTCCAGGATGTTCAAGCGGATTATGTGCCTTTTTGGCAGCACCCATGTGTGTGAAAAGCTCTTCCCCACAATGAACTTTAACAAGTCAAAGTTCAGGTCCAAACTTAAAGATGAGCATCTTAAAGCCATACTGAGGGTCTCAGTTGCTTCCTTCCTCAAGCCAAATTTAGCCCAGTTGTGTGAGAGAAAGCGCTGCCAAGTCTCTGGCAGCAAAGAGTAGTAGGAAGTAAGAGAAACCTATGTTTTGAAGAACCGTTCATGTTCTGCTTGTTCTGACTTATTAGTAAAGATTGAGAAGATTGGATCAGTTGTACTTTTTTTTTGAATACTTGAAACCCTTTTTTGTGGAATACTTGATGCGGCCCAGCCTCACCTAGACTCTACCTCCAGCGGCCCCCAGGTAAGTTGAGTTTGAGCCTACACCTCATTTTGGACTCATTTTTGACATAATGACGTTCCAAACAAAAGACATTTGGCCTAATGACGTTCCACACAATAACACGGCAAACTCACGTCTCAGAATAAACAATAAAAACATAGAGAAAATGGTTGCATTGTGATTGGAATGCTGGTTGTTTTTGTTTTTTATCACCTAAACTATAATTTTTATCTGTAATGAAGAGGAAGAGCTGGTGTTGTTAAAGAAAAGAAAATAATATTATTTGCTTATACATATAGTTCATTGTCATTTCTATATGTAGGACTTATATACTATATGCTATACAGTAATCCCTCGTTATTCGCGGGGGTTACGTTCCAAGAACACCCGCGTATAATGAAAAACCGTGTTATTGTTTTTGGTTAAAAAAATGCCTAAAAATGCCTATTTTTATAGTGTAAACCCTAAATATGCCCCCAGATCTGCTTCCGGAACACTTTAATTTAATTTTAAACTCAGTTTAATACATTACTCTTAACGAAAATACAGTAATAAATTAGTGTAGTTTTTAGTAAAAAAAAAATGTAGACAGTAAAAACAGTAAAATGTAGGTGTAATGACCAATATTTTTTACAGTTCAATAATTTACTGTTCATCAGCGGCGCGTCTTATTGTAGACACACAGACATTGGGCGGCGACTGACCACGGCCTGTCTTTCTCGGCAGAGACGCAAACATTATAAACAATAACTAGCGAGGTACATTTTCTGAAGAAAATGTGAGTGGTAAAACTTGGGCCTCAATATTACAATGTTTCCTTCAGTTCTCTGTGAAAAACAACATTTGAAGTGCTGGTATAGCTGTGATATGACAATAAGACAATATTGCTTCTATTCATATTTCCTGATTTCTCTTTTGATAATGGCTTATCATTCTTTTGTTTTTATTTCACCATTATTAACCTTTATATAACTTGCCTAGCCACATTCCTTTGACCCAAATATACTTTTTTTTTATCCACACCTATTATCAGTGGTCATCAGGAGACAAAATATTTTCTCAACTTTACCCGAAATGTTTTGACAAAATGAACATGATGCAGCATGTTTTTGCTAACATGATGCTGACATGATTAGCTGTCGCTAGCATGGTTATATGATTAGCATATTGGTAACATGATGCAATTGTGATTAGCATGATGCTTGCATGGTGATTAGCATGTAGCTAGCATGATGCTAATATTATTAGAATGTCGCTAACATTATGCTAGCAAGATCTTATGAAGACATTAAAATGATTAGCATGTTGCTAGGATGATGATAACATGATTAGCATGTTGCTAGCAACATCAGTAGCATGTTGCTTGGATGATGCTAGCATGATTAGCATGTTGCTTGCCTGATGATAGCGTGATTAGCATATTGCGAGCATGATGCTAATATGATTAGCATGTCGCTAACATAATGCTAGCATGATTAGCATGTTCTTAGGAAGACATTAAAATGATTAGCATGTTGCTATGATGATGCTAACATGATTATCATGTTGCTAGCAACATCAGTAGCATGTTGCTTGCATGATGCTAGCGTGATTAGCATACCGCTAGCATGATGATAATATGATTATCATGTTGCTAACCTGATGCTAGCATGATTAGCATGATGCTAGCATGGTGCTAATATGATTAGCATGTTGTTGGCAAGACAGTAAGATGAATAGTATGTTGCTAGTATGATGCTAGCATGACTCCAATGTGATTAGCATAATGGTAACATGATTAGAATGTTTGCTAACATGATGCTAGCAAAAACCTAGCCGAAATGTCTATTCAATGTTCTGATGCAGAGATAAATGTCTTGCAATGTCTTGCTAGGGTACTCTATTTTGTTGCTAGGAGTGGCTTGGCACCTGTTAATGAAGAAATCAAAGGCTTTATATGAGATATGTGATATAAACCATCATGTTAGCGAGATTTTAATGATGTTGCTAGCAACATGCTAATATAGCTAGCATCATACTAGCAACATGCAAATCAGCGCAACATGGTAATCATGTTAAGAGCAAAATGCTAATATTGTCAGCATAATGTTAGCAACATGCTAATAGTGTTAGTATAATGCTAGCGACATGCTAAGCACTCTAGCATCATGATAGTTACATTCTAATGATGTTTGCTAGCAACATGCTAATATAGTTAGCATAATGCTAGCAAACATGCTAATCAGATAAACGTCATGCTAGCAACATGCTAATCACTCTAGCATCATGTTAGAGACATTCTAATGATGTTGCTAGCAACATGCTAATACAGTTAGCATAATGCTAGCAACATGCTAATCAGCTAAACGTCATGCTAGCAACATGCTAATCACAATAGCATCATGCTAGGAACATGCTACACATGTTATTAGCGGGATGCTAATATAGTTAGCATCATGCTAGCCACGTGCTAATATAATTAGCATAACGCTAGCGACATGCTAATATTGTTAGCATCAACCTAGCAACATGCTAATCGTGTTAGCATCATGCTAACAACATGCTAATGAGGTTGCTAGGGGGCGTGGCTTATGAGCATCATGATAAATGTGAAAGACTGATTGGTTGCCTGAGTTCAATGAGCCCTCGCCCCGTGGCTATACCACAGTGGGATACACAGTTAAATTCAGTTTCAAAGTTCCTATGGAAGTTACCAATGTATGTTAATTGCCCCTTGCTGGGGCAGTTTACCACTCGCCCTCTAGAAATGTCATGTCAAGCCCCCCATTCCGGAACAAGCCCAACGATATGACACCTCTTTCATGGGTCTACGACAAACGGAACGGGACTAGTCATGCACCAAATTCCCCATTATAAATCAATGGGGCAAATTTGGGCACCTGTTGTGCCCCGGGGGTAAAACTAATACCCTTGTGCGGGGTATGTTCTGACACAGCTTGCAAGCCTCTTCAAATGTGGTGAATTTGAGATTTCTAGCAAATTCTCACTCTGAGCTTCAATCCGTCAAATTTGGTCTCAATATTAAGTCTATGGGATTTTTTCCCCATTATATGTCAATGGGGCAAATTTGGGGGCCTCTTGTGCCCCGGGGGTAAAACCTATACCCTCTTGCGGGGTATGTTCTGACACAGGTTGCAAACTTCTTCAAATGTGGTAAATTTGACCTTTCTACAAAATTCCCTCTCTGCGCTACAGTCCGTCAAAGTTGGTTTCAGTGTTAAGTCTATGGGACTTTTTGGGGGCGGTTAATTGCCCCCGCAGGGAAAAGTCATAGCACCCCATTCCCGAATAAGGCACACGATTTGATACCTCATTCATGGGTCTACGACAAACGATGCGGGACTAGTTACATGCCGAACTTTTGTACGGAAGAAGAAGAAGAAGAAGAAGAAGAAAAAGAATAAGCCTGTTAGATAACAACAGTAGTGCTTCGCTTCGCAAGCACCACTATTTACCCCTACACTGATTTATACTGTATTTAGCTGAATTAATATTTCGATTACTATTTATGTTACAAAATGAATACATTTTTCTTAATAATTTAGAAATAAAATGCGTAAAAAAATATACTGTCACGAAAAAAGCAAGAAAAAAAAAAGTGGAGAATATTAGCAGGTTCCGCGCTGTTGCGGAAATTTCCGTGTAAAAGGAGGAGTTCGGTTCTCGTGAAAAATCCGCGTATGACTGGATCCGCGAGTCCTGATCCGCATATAACTGGGGGATTACTATACTACAGTATATACCATATGTGACCCTCCATGGCAAAACCAGTAGCTTGTCGCAAATTTTCAAAATTGAGTTATTATGTTTCCATGAAAGAGCATAAATCAAGCTTCAAAACGATACCTATATGGAATGAATCAGACGACATATGACTGAGATATCAACATTCAGAGGAGTCGGGTTTCTCCTGTCACGCCAAGTGAGAAACGGAGAAATCTGCCTTTGAAGTTGACTATCGCCGTAGCACTCACAGACGCTTGGTGCGGTCGCGGCTACGTTTGCATTTACAGTAGCCTACGCTGCATTCACAGCCACACGGATAGCCTACCTGCGTTAGGTTAACTGAACTCGGGAGACGAAGACGGATTCCGGAGAAATATCTTCACGCTAGTCAACCAGTGGATTTAGCGTAAATATTGAAGTAGAGCGGTCAACACAGAAACTTTTAACATTCTGCTGGAATTGAATTCCTCACCTCAAGAAAGTCACGTTTTTAGGATGGAAAGGGTAAGTTTTTCAGCCAAATCTATTCACAACAGTACAGTATAGGCCTTCCACTGTTTCAAAACACTAAAAACAAAAATTTTACCCCACGCAACATAAACGCTCGTTTTTCTCGGAAACCTCCGTTGCGACAAGCGACTGGTTTTGCCGCGCAGAGTCACATATAGTATTATATACACTATATGTAGGCCAATGCCACCGATACCCCATCCAGCTATTTGAGTCGTTATCGGACCGATATCTGATCCATGTATCGGATCGGTACATCCCTAGTATCTTTACCCTCCAATCACAGGGTGAACGCTGCAACCATTACACTTCCAACTGCCCCTTGTTGCTTTTTTGGTGCAAGTTTTCTTTATAAATCTGAATACTAAATGCAACATCAGAGCGCTGATCTCATAAAATGATTTCCATTTTAAATTTTGAAAAATGACATCAAGGTTTAGAATTTGATGCCAAAGCGTCACAGGTAAAAATCTGTTTATTTGCAGCCTGGTTTTGTAATAATCTGTATTTTGCAGCGCTTCAAGTTTATTTCTAACGTATTGTTTTGGGGGAGTGTGTGGGAGTGTGAATCATATGTTTAGGTGATTTAACAGCATTTTGCAAGTTGACTGGTGTGTGTTTGTAAAGCTCATTGTGTTTTGAAAGCGTTCCCATGGCGCTGAGACGATGTGTGAGGAGATGTGAGACTATTTTAGAGAGTTCCTTAAAAAGGAACGTGTTAACTGCAGGTATCACTTGGCAAATAGGACAGAGAGGCGTCTTCATGCTTGTTTTATTGATCTATCATCAGAATTCTATGGTACAGCTGTACTGGATTAAGCTCTAGTTTAATTAGCAGGGCGCCTCCTTCATCTCCTCCTCCTCGTTCATACACAGTTATAAACCTGTAATGTCACGGATCCATTTTCTGTATCGGCACACATCCATGAAATCCACAGGTCCACCACATAAACATGTAGGTCCTGTTGAAACCACTTCATACAGGATATTATTCACTACCAGACTACCACCAGAGTCTCCCTGTGTGTCAGAGAGAGAGTAGGACAGAGTGTTAAATTACAGATTAAAATAATATCTTTTTCATTCACATACAGTTTATAAGGTGAAAAACTGAAGAATAAACTAGGGATGCACCGATTGCAATTTTCTTGGCCGATTCCAATTACCGATTTTTTTGTAAGTGTGATCGGCCGATACCAATTTTTCCAATACCAATTTTTTCCACAGATAACAGAAAATTAGAGCTGCTGCGAGTAGTCAACGACATCGACACAAAAAAAATGGGTTTGAACTTTTTTAATATAACGCGGTAGTTACTTTCTCTGTTTACTAGTTACTTTTATAATAGTGACTTAAAATAGTGGCAGCTCTAAAGCAAATACAAGCAAAAATCTGTAATCTATAAATCTTTAATATAATGCTTTATTCTCATAACAAATTTTCTTTACAAATTTAAATCAATAAAATGTAACTCGTAAAATGTCAAATGTAACAACTCCAGTAACTCGACGTCTGAAAAGTAACGCCTACTTGGCATTGTGTATTTTGGGCAGAGGTGATTTATCAGGTTTCTGAAGCCTGTATCCTCAACTATGGAAAACGGCTGATCATCTAGTGATTGACTTGTGCATCTGTGTTTATGTTGAATTGGGGACAGACAAGTGGGCAAGGGGAGCCATTGATTGCGTGCTTATTAAACGTGTAAGACCTAACTATTAAATTATAATTATAAGGTTGATAAACTATAACTTGTGTTTAATCTACCTGTCGCCGTTCCTCTTTCTACGTCATCTTTGGTTTTTCTGTAAAAACTGTCTGTAGTGTGCAGTCAGTCACAAGACCAGGAGCCATCGGCCAATAGGATTCGCAGGCAGAAGTTGCCAAAATCCCGCCCTCAAACTGCCAAAACCCACCCATTTTGAAACCGCGCGCGCAGAAATCTAACTCGACCAAAAAAGCCGCTCGTCGATAATGTACGTCGCGCGGGAGAACATTCAACACATCGAGAGGAAAAATACAGTTTGCGCGCAATATTATCACAACCCAGCACTCGATTCTTAATTTTGTGCTCTCGAGTTTCACATTTGCGCGCAACTTTGAAATTTACACCCGCGAATTTTTTGCGGCAAGCCATTTTGCATGCTCTAGTTTTGGCACTGATGTGACACCATACTCACGCACCCAAAAATTCATTTCGTCGCAGCACGATGTGACCCCATTCAAAGTGAATGAGAAACGCCTCCGTTGAGCGTACACGTGAACGCTGCCTGAATGCTGCAAGTAATGCGCATGCGCAAGATCGGTTTGAAATCGGCAACGCGTGTGAGTGATTGGCTGATCACCGATCAGGCCAAAAATCGGCCGATTCCGATCGCTGGCCGATCGATCGGTGCATCCCTAGAATAAACATCAATGTGTACCTTAATGCTTCAACATTAACCCTGTCAGCTGGACGCAGTAACACTACATTCACTCAAATCTACTGCAGTCTCTTTGTACTCTGATGAGTTAAGGAGACGGGGCTTCATGTTCAAACATGTTTAGTCTGACCTGAAGCATTTTACTCAACTAAACTTAACCAAAACTACAGAGAGAACATCCACATGCACACAAAGCTCAGGGTGTTGATTCACTCAACAAAACCACAGTTTATCAAATATGTTAAATATGACTTTGTTTAAAATGCACACAACTTCACAAGTCTGTATATAATTAAGTCTCACCCTACAACAGTCTACACACTGATTTCCCAGAGGTTGACGAGGATCCATGGCACAAACACGGTGCTCATAGTAAAAGTGTCGTAGCTCCATTTTGGGGTGGTTCTTGTACACAGACATATCTTCACAATCAGTTATATCCATCTGTACACACTGCAGAACTGCCAGTTGTTCAGAATTCCCTGTTGGACAATAAAAATAATGTCAGAAATACTCACATAGAGTTAGAAATATCACTTGTTCTCTAGAAGTTAATACATTTAATAACAAAGATTTGTTTTTTTTTATTTGTGTGTCTGAGTAAATCTCACCTTTAAGGGTTGGACCGTTGGGTTGAGGTGTAAGAGGGGCAGTAAACCGTCCAAATAGCTCCACATGAGTTCCTTTAGCTGGAGCAGTGTAGCCAACAGGAGGTAAAGCAATCGTCGTTAACGGAGTCGAGGGTTTTTTGTATTTCACCTTCAAGAGCATAATGTCGTGCGAGTCTGGGTGCAGGCGTTTGTCAATAACGTCACCTCTAATGTTGAGATTACCTGGATGTGTACCCAAAAGTGTCACTAGACTCCTATCAAATGAAACAAGTTTGTAAAGTTTAGAAATAAATTGTAATTTAATAATTAATTATTAAGTCATTGAAACGTGTGTAATGAGAAACACATAGGTGGTCATATCCAGGTATTCCAGGTCTCCTTATGAGCCAAACATTCATCTACAATTACATCCTGGATCGCTCTTTAGGAGTCATTTTAGCTGGTTAAACCGAGCAGGACTCAGTGTGTTCCAACATTTCAGCATATCAGCATATCAGAACATATCAGAAAGTCAAAGTCTTATTTAAAGTGCTGGAACAGAACAGGAATTATGCAGAATTATGCATTGACATCAGACTCTTGAACATACTTCCTGCCCTCACACACACCCGGACTGTGAAATGACTCTGTTGCACCTCTGCACTTCACACAACTCTCTACTTTGTGATGCACACACTCATTCACATTGCTCTGAAACTGTCTCAGGAATAATGTTCAGGTTTACAGACGGACCTGCAGCGTTTATTACTACTAATCTCAATACATTTACTACAAAAAGGTAGAATTGTATCCAGATAAAATTGTCCTGAATCCTGAAATTGTATCTTGAAATTGTTTTCATCATTCTTGATGATGATTATTATTATTATTAAGGAAGAAGAAGAAGAAGAAGGAAATAAGATGTGCAGGACTGATACTGCAAACTGATGTCCAAGTTTGTCAGGAGCCGGTCTGCGCCTTAGCGGAGCAGACAGTAGGTGGCGCTGTGTCCCGTTTAGTTTAGTTTTTTTTTGTGTCTGTCTCGTTTTGGCCCCCGTTTCCTGTGTTTATGTTATGAGTTTCACCCGTGTTTTAGTTCGGCCCCTTGTTATTGTCTTTGTATTTAAGTTCGTTTTTTTTCAGCCGGTCTTTGTCGGTTCACCCTCACACGCACCACTCTCTGTATTCCGTGTGGACATTATGTGTTGTAAATAAATCACTGTCAATGTTCAACTCCTGCGTTTGTGTCCGACTTCCCGGTGTGAGTGGAAACGTGACAAAGTTGAAGTCTGTGTGGTCAGTGTGAATGATGCATAGAGGAATGCAGAACAAAATCCACATTTCCTCATTATACACACTCTACATGTAAAACACTAAAATCTGAAACATTTGTACTTGAGGATGTAGAAGCAGTAATGATAAACACTTAAAACAACTTTAGTACTTACGTATGATTACAGTGAGCTGCAGTTATAACCCACTCTTCCCCAATCAGAGAACCTCCACAGCGCAGCTTTTTAGAAGGTTGACTTTTTTTGTCAAGAGAAGCCAATGCCACGTGGTGGCGCCCTTCAGCCTGTCCACAGTTACGCCCATTAACCAGTCGTTTCTCAATGTCTCCAAGAGCAGATCCTAACAGAGAACATTATACATTCATATTTATACACACACAGTTTGTTGCTGTAAACAGATACCACTTACATCTTCTCTGGGGAAATGCTCTTTACACAGAGTTACAAAGAACATCTCACAATCTTACTCACACAGCTCATACATCAGTTTAAAACACAGGTAACTCATTCACGGGTAACACACAGGTGACCTTGCATCAAGAAACAGTTTAGTAAAAAAATCATAGAACACCACTAAACTGCCTCTGGACCAAGTGGTCGCGGGTTGTAGAGTTCAACCGATGTTGGTTTTTCAGGGTCGATATCTATGTCTATAATTGCTAGCTAACAGAGCGGATAAATCACATGCAAATCTCAAAATTTTAATTTCACAATCACCAACACAAAACCTTACTTAATTAACTTTATTGTTAATAAATACTTTAATTTTTACATTATTTTAATTTATCTTTAAATAATTTTAAATCAACAATTTAGTAACATTATAAAACTGTGAAACTTAAAGGTTGTAGTATTCCAAATGAAGCTGCAGCAGGTTGTGGTGAAGAAAGTAAAGCCGCTCAGCGTATTCTCCACTTTACCTAGATCTGCTGTGACATGTAGCCAATCAGAGACTGTTGTGGGCGGGACATTAAATCAAGCAGTGAATCGAGGAGACGGCAGTGGAGCCATAGTGACGCATCTTGAAAGTGAGTGATTATTTGTCATTGTGAACACACCACAGCACATCACACAGTGCACCACAACGAAATGTGACCTCTGCATTTGACCCATCCGTGAAGGAGCAGTGGGCAGCTAACAAGCGCAGCGCCCAGGGAAGGAGCAGTGCTTGGTGACGGTACATTGCTCATGAGAACCTCAGTGGTAACTTTACCTGATCATGGAGCGAACACCCTACCATTACGCCACCAACTGCCCCCTCTTGTAATTACTTAATATCGATGATGGTCAAAATTAAACACTGATACTGATAATCTGCAAAATGCCTAATATCTGCTAATAAATGCCTCTGATAACCAGCCCGGCCTATAATCAGCTGACCTTTAGTGGGTTCGAACACTACCTTCAGCACTACCACCACTGGGTCCCTGAGCAAGACCCTTAACCCCGAGTTGCAGCAGGGAAACGCTGTGTCACTCCAACGCTCATGCAAACCTTCACCACGCTACTACTGACCACAAACAACGCTTAACTAGTGGTCCTGCTGATGGCACCTGTGATGCAAATGATCATGCACCACTGACCCTGAGCATGACCTTTAACCCCATGTTGCTGCAGGGAGACTGACCCTGTAATGAAGACAGTAGAAGATGCTGTGGATCAGAGCGTCTGCTGTAAATGTAAGTGTTGCAGTGGGTAACGCTTGAAAACTGCAACACAGAGAACACAACACTGCGTGTAGCATTCAGTTGAAATAAGTAAGCCCGTACTGATGGTTTTGCTGATCTTTTTATTCTTCTTAGCAGACACCAACTTAAGAGCTAGACAGGACAAACAATAAATTGAATTGCATGGGATGTTACACGAATGCATCAAAGTAAACAAAAGCTAATATTAACAGAATAAAGCTAAAAGGACAAACATTAACATTAACCCACCTTGTTACCACTCTCAACTGAAGCTATTTTAATTTATCTCCCGGTTTATTGCTTTCCGTTTGTCCCCGTATTATTAGCGCTCCTTAACGTTCTCCTCCTACTTCTCCGTTCGCCTTTTTCCAAGTTCGCGCGCCTCTTTCCCGGAAGTACCGAACTAACAATATAAAATAAAATAAAAGCCAAAGAAACACTGCACAAGCGGCATTTACACTGCGTATATCCTTGTTATTACTGTTTACCGTGGCCAACGTAAACATGTAACATGTAAACAAACAACGTTTTATGAGCCAACGTATCTCGAGGGTTACATCTGGCCGAGCTAGAGGTGTGAAGCTGTAAACTTATCAGCTGGAGTTGAACAAATGTTTCTACACATTGCTTCATAGAATCATGAGTTTGTGTGCTCTCCCCATGCTGGCGTGGATTTCCTCCCACAGTCCAAAAGTTGGGGTGGTTGTTAGCGTAACAGTTAGGGGACAGGTCACTAACAGGTGGACCGCGGTCCGGGTCCGGACACAGAAGCTGTCGCATACCGACCCGAACCTATAGCCAAAACATAAGACATTAAACATGTTTATCTCAAAAGGGTGCATGCACATATCAACAACAGAGATAGGGCAAGAATCGTCTGCACAGACATCTATCCTGAATGTAATGTACGGAGGCGCTACTGGTCAAGATGGCCGTACAAATGTTATTGCGAGGGAACGTAAAATTATATATTTTTAAAAATATTTTCCCATCCTTAATTTTTCTCCCTGACCATTAAGTGGCTCCTTACAATTCCCTCCAAAAGATCACTAAAATGCGCAAATGTAGCGCAATGTTGACAACATTAAATCACACTCTCGAACTCCAGTTGATGTGATTGGCTGTAAACTTTGGAGACATATGATTGGCTACCTTTTGAAAAAACGCATTCGGCATCGAGCGCCGTCAGGGAGTTGTCAAAAATCCACAAATAAATGCAGGAGTATTCACAAATATATACGGTGTTTTGTAAATGCAGGTTTATCGCTTTGTGAATAAATGTAACTGCACTGACATTTGTGCATCGTGTAACCATTTTTGAGTCGAGAAATGCATTTGTGAATGGTGTTACATTTATTTGTAAGTCATAAATTATCTTTGAGAATCTTGTTATATTTGTTTCTGGATCAAGAAATATATTTGTGAATGGTGTGATATTTCTTCGTTGATTTTGACACTAATCTAATCCCATACGGTTTGCAGTACCAGTAAACATGATCATCTTTATTACTCCATCACTATCAGCACAAACCCAGAAGCAGTTTGCATGAGCGCACATGTGACGTGGATCGATATGAAAAGTGAGAATGTGTGTTAGTGTTATCGGGCCGGTTTATTTCCATCTTTGAACAGCTCTAGCAAGTAAAGCATTGTGAGGAAAAAAGAATTAAAGCATTTTTAATTTATCGTCGCTGTCGGGCGGAAACCTTTTTTGTCCAAAACGGCTATTTTTCAGGGAAAATACATGAACATTGGATATAAGTATATAATTTATAGTATCATTTATATAACTATTCAACACTCTTTATTGATTAAATATTTTTTTAAACTGTCAGGCCAACGTGAAGACTGACCTAGAGAAGTGCTTTATGACAAAGAATAAAACTTACGAGGTTTCCACCCGACAGCGACGATATGCTCCTGTAAAAATTAAAATTTATATATTTATTTATGCAACATTTAGGTAGCAATACACTGTAGTTATAACATCTTACAGATAAATCAGATATAACATTAAAGCAGAACATAAAGTTCCAATTGAAACAAGTTAAAACTAAACAGAAAATGTAATAAGTATAATTAATATATTCAATTAAATTTGACATAAAACTTACTTTTATGGAATTTACTTTTAGGTTGAATCAGATGCATTTTTAGTGTGTGATGTATTAAGGGAGTCACTTTAACACGGCAGTAGTGAGTTTTAAGTGAATTATAGTTAAGTTTATTTTTATTTCTGTGAATTGACTTAAATTGCAAAACTGATAAAAGTGAGTTGAAACTGCATTAATGATTATTTTAAGTTGAAGTAAATTAAAGAAGCATGTTAACACGAGTAATGAAATTGTTTAGAGAGTGTAGAACACAATCCAAACAAAAATACGAAACAACACCAGCGTTTGAAACAAAAATGTTTATTAATAATATAGGCAGAAATAATCTTCATAGCCCATGAACAGATCGCAAGTTCGGTGCAAGTTTGATCAACATCAACATTCTACAGGAGAACGACGAGGGGGAAACGGGGGGGCGTTTCAGAGCCACACACACACACACACACACACACACACAC